>BSDF01000005.1:10403322-10575686 GCA_027925045.1 Hypotaenidia okinawae | reverse complement strand
TCTACATGATTATCTAACTAAATCTCAAGCTCTATGCTATACCTGCTCCTATAACTGCACATCAGGTACAAGGAATGTTCCCTCTTTCCTGGGAAAGGAAAAGCCTGAGCTCCAGAGTGACAGGGGCTGCTTGTGTGTTCCCTGATGAGACTTCAGGCCAGCTATGTCTTTCAGTCCTTGCTGCTTTAGTTTGGGAGTTATTGCTGGACATGTAGCATGTTTTGAATTGCAGTCTGCTCTGCTCGAGAGGAACAGCTTAGCAGGTACAAGGAATGTTCCCTCTTTTTGTTGAAAGGCAAAGCCTGAGCTCCAGAGTGACAAGGGCTGCTTTTGTGTTCCCTGGAGAAGTTTAACGCCAGCTATGTCTTTCAGTCCTGCATTCTTTAGTTTGGCAGTTATTGCTGGACGTTTAGCATGTTTTGGATTGCAGTCTGCTCTGGACAAGAGAAATAGCTCATCAAGTACTAGGACTGTTCCCTCTTCTCTGGCAAAAGAAAAGCCTGAGCTCCAGAGTGACAGGGGCTGCTTGTGTGTCCCCTGGGGAGGTTTCAGGCCAGCTATGTCTTTCAGTCCTGGCTGCTTTAGTTTGGCTGTTATTGCTGCATATTGAGCATTTTTTGAATTATACTTCGGTAAGGAGGAGAGAAATAGATTAGGAGGTACAAGGAATTTTCCCTCTTTCCTGGTAAAGGAAAAGCCTGAGCTCCAGAGTGACAGGGGCTGCCTGTGTGTTCCCTGGGGAGGTTTTCAGGCCAGCTATTTCTTTCAATCCTGACTTCTTTAGTTTGGGAGTTATTGCTGGACGTGTAGCATCTTTTGAATTGCAGTCTGCTCCGGCCGAGAGAAACAGCTTAGGAGGGACTAGGAATTTTCCTTCTTCTTTCCTGGCAAGGATTGTTCAGATTAGTTCTACTTCTTGAGCGTCTACGGTGTTTGATGATAGTTTTTCTATTAGTATGAGTGCGAGTAGGTAGAGGACTAGGCTGCAGATTGCTAGTGCGACTATTAGGGCGTGGTCATGAAATTCTACAAGCTCTTCCATGATAGGGGATGAGGCGTCTTGGAATCCAAGTTGAGAGGGGTTGGCCATGTGGGATGTGCTGGGGTTTCACCTGCTATTTAGTCTTGACAAGACTATGTAATTAATTTACTAACGTCTCATAAGAAAGAAGCATAAGTGGTTTATGCGGCCGGCTTGAAACCGGCATGTGGGGGTTCGATTCCTTCCTTTCTTGTACTTGGACGAAGGCGGGTTCTTCGAAGGTGTGGTGTGGAGGGGGGCAGCCGTGGATTCATTCGATGTTAGTGGTTGTTATCTCTGGCTGGAGGACTTTGCGTTTTGATGAGAAGGCTTCCCATGTGATGAATATGAGTATAATTACAGCTACTATTGAAATTAGTGAGCCGATTGAGGATAGGGTGTTTCATATGGTATAGGCGTCTGGGTAGTCTGAATATCGTCGGGGCATGCCTGCTAGGCCTAGGAAGTGTTGGGGGAAGAAGGTTAGGTTTACTCCTGTAAATATAACTCCGAAGTGGGCTTTGGCCCAGGTTGGGTGTAGTGTAAATCCTGTAAATAGTGGAAATCAGTGAGTAAATCCTGCTAGGATGGCGAAGACTGCCCCTATCGATAATACATAGTGGAAGTGGGCAACTACGTAGTATGTGTCATGCAGGGCAATGTCTAGGGAAGAGTTTGCTAGGACGATTCCTGTTAGGCCTCCAATGGTAAACAGGAAGATGAAGCCTAAGGCTCAAAGTATGGGCGGGTCTCATTTGATTGTCCCTCCGTGGAGTGTGGCTAATCAGCTGAAAACTTTAATTCCAGTTGGGATAGCAATAATTATTGTTGCTGATGTGAAGTATGCTCGGGTGTCAACGTCCATGCCGACTGTGAATATGTGGTGGGCTCATACGATGAAGCCCAGGAATCCAATAGAAAGCATGGCTCATATTATACCTATGTAGCCAAATGGTTCTTTTTTTCCTGCGTAGTATGTGACTACGTGGGAAATGATTCCAAATCCAGGGAGAATAAGGATGTAGACTTGTGGGTGTCTGAAGAATCAGAAAAGGTGTTGATATAGGATTGGGTCTCCTCCTCCAGCGGGGTCGAAGAATGTAGTGTTTAGGTTTCGATCGGTTAGGAGCATTGTGATGCCTGCGGCGAGGACGGGGAGGGATAGGAGTAGGAGGACGGCTGTGATGAGGACAGATCAAACGAATAAGGGGGTTTGGTATTGTGAGAGGGCTGGTGGTTTTATATTGATGGCTGTTGTAATGAAGTTAATTGCACCTAGGATGGATGATACACCTGCCAGGTGCAGTGAAAAGATGGCGAGGTCTACTGAGGCTCCTGCATGGGCTAGGTTGCCGGCTAATGGGGGGTAGACTGTTCAGCCTGTTCCTGCCCCTGCTTCTACTGTGAAGGATGCTAGGAGGAGTAGGAAGGAAGGGGGAAGGAGTCAAAAGCTTATGTTATTTATGCAGGGAAAGGCTATGTCTGGAGCTCCGATTATGAGTGGGATTAATCAGTTGCCGAATCCTCCAATCATAATTGGCATTACTATAAAAAAAATTATTACAAAGGCATGGGCGGTGACAATAACATTATAGATTTGGTCGTCTCCTAGAAGTGTACCAGGCTGTCCTAGTTCTGCTCGAATAAGTAGGCTGAGGGCGGTGCCAATTATTCCGGCTCATGCCCCAAAGATTAGGTAGAGTGTTCCGATGTCTTTATGGTTAGTTGAGAATAATCATCGATTGATGAATGTCACGGGTAAGATGGCCGAGTGTTAAGGCGTTAGGCTGTAGACCTTTTTACAGGGGTTTGATTCCCTTTCTTATCGGCCTTGTAGTGAAGTTCATGTTGAGTTGCAAGCTCATCGATGCACATTAAGATTGTGCCAGGGTCTGTTCATTGTTTTTTGTAGATAGAAGCTCGCTGGTTTAGGGCGCCTAGCTGTTAACTAGGATGTTTATGGGATCGAGGCCCATCTATCTAGGGAAGGCCCTAGCTTAATTAAAGTACCTGAGTTGCATTTAGGAGATGCAGGGTAATGTCCTGTGGGTTTTAGCAGAAACTAAGAGGGTTTAACTCTTGTTTAAGGCTTTGAAGGCCTTTGGTTTAGATCTATCCTAAGTTTCATAGAGTGTGGCTAGGACTATGGGGGACAGTGGGAGGAGAAGGGCGGATATTGATGTAAGGATGGCAATTAGGGTTTTTGTGGGTTTATTAATATGCCAGTGTTTGATGCGATTTACGGGGTTGGGTGGGAGGGTGATTGTAGAGTAGTATGCTAGGCAGAGATAAAAGGATAGTCCTAGCAGGGATAGTATGGCGATGATTGTGGCTGTGGGGGTTATTTCTTGTTTGGTTAGTTCTTGGATAATGAGTCATTTTGGTAAGAAGCCTGTAAGGGGCGGGAGCCCTGCTAAGGATAGTAATGTGAGTATTAAGGCTGCGTTCATTATGGGCACTTTTGTCCATGAAGTCCCAAGTATTCTACACTGGGTAGGGCTGATATTTGATGAATAGTCAAAGGAAGCACTGTGGGCAATGCCCTCATAGAAAGGCGGATTCACATCATAGCATAACCAACAAGAACTCGTAAGACTTGGATTTGACTGATTCAGCGACTCGAAGGTAGCATTTAACACATTAAAAAATGGCTTGTAGCTTTATTCTGGACCTCTGATGTCTAGAAGTTATCTGCACACCTGCTGTGTTTTGATCCTCTTATTATGGGTAGTATGTTCACTTATTTCCAAATAGTTTCTCAGTATAAGTAATTTTCCTATAGCATGGGAATTCAAGGATACTGTCAGGGCCTATGTCTTCGTGAGGAGAGCCAGACTGCCGGCAAGCCTGCTGCCCTCTCAGATAATTTTTCCTTTTTAGTTTCTGCTTGTTAGAGGTCTCTGCAAGGGCCCTTTGCAGAAAGCTCACCAAGCATGGCAATAAATGTAAGACAAGTGCCATAATTACCAAATTCAATAATCCAAATTTGGCCTTTGACGATATCCAGCCTGAAATTCCCCACTCATGAAGCCAATTGTCCAATATGAAGAATATCTTTTGGGCTTAATTTATTAGTTTCCTTTGTGATTGTATTTGTTTGCTTCACCAATCAGGAGTGTCAGGAGTGCAGGTAACATTGGCCTCACATTTATGTGCAGGCATCTGTTGTAGTCTGTGATATTAGCTCTGGTTTAATAGACTTAAGCGGACACCACTTAACTTTGCCATCTTTTCTGACAGCAGCATACCCTCACCCTGTTTGGACTAGCCTCCGCCTTTGTTCCCATTCTCCCAGGTCGTTTCTGGAATCAATTGCGGACCGCTCGTCCCAGCTGGTGTCCGATCTGGAGTTGGAACTCGACTGACTGGTTACTTCCGGGTTCCTGTTCCTTTTTGTCATGCTCCGGCCTCCCCCGCCTCCCTTGCAGATGAGCCGTTCCCCCCTTGGCTCGCCCCGCCTTCTAAACAGCAGGCCTTTTGCCATATAAGGGCATGTTTTCGGATGGACGGCTCTCCGCCCCTCGCTCGCGCTCCTCCCCCCTTTCCGTTTGCATGCGCTTGTCGGTTTTAAAACTCCCTCCTTGTTCCCGCCAGGGATGTCTTTGCACAGCAGTTCCCCTTTTTGCTCGGCACCATCTTGGGGTGCATGAGGCGGTGGTTTTGCCCAAACTTCCCCAGACTCTGATTTCCCCGCAGCGCCCCTAGCCTCCTCGGCTAGTCCACCCCAGAAGGATTTTGCTCGCTTATGTCCCTCCATAAGCGAGTCGGGGTTCGGGGATTGAGGGGACGTATCGCCCTCTCGTGGATTTTTAGGCTCAGCAGAATCGTCACCATCCGGGGGGTGCAAAGTCTGCGTAGCTGCCCCGACTTCCAATTTCGGGGTGGCCAACAAACATTTCTTTGCCGCCCTCCAGGTCTCCTGCTCTTGTATGGCCTTCTGCAGGGCCTGTACAACTTTTTCCCATGATTTAAGATTTTTCCCAATACCCGAGGACATCATCTCCTCGCCTAATGCTTTAGTACATTTATCCCACACTTCGGGGTGGAAAATATCCACTGGCTGAACAATGACCCCAATCTGTAAAAGCCTAGCAACAGCGAGAGTAAAATCTCTTGGTCTACAATCAATACCCCACTGCTTATGTAACTGCAATACGACCTTCACAAGGGCTTCCATCCTCCTTGTTGATCCTGGACCGTCCTACTCTGACTGACTGGTCCTGCCACTCCGGCCACCGTTCACCCGTCCAGGCGAATTCCCGGGTTTCAGCACCACTTGTTGCCTTCAGATGGCGTGGTGGCCCTTCTCAGGAACAGCGCTAGGGTCCCCTTTGGCGGCTCATGTCATTGCTCGCAGACACCAATATGGTGGACAGCAACTGGAGTTTGTGGAAAATGCTGAATTGTTGCTTTTGCAGATTGAAATTTTGTATTGTATATTTTTGTATTGTATATTTTTCTGACTTGGGAATTAAGGTTGCCCCATTAGGAATTCTTTATAAAGCATATTGTTGCTAAAAGATAATCCTGGAAAGAGTTAAAACTGTAACTGAGACCACGGGTTGGAACTCAAAGGAAATGTGAACTGACAGACAGTGTGGAGTCTTGAAACCATCTAAACAAAAGCCTGTATGAGCTTTTGAATTCCTTCAACCCTAGGCCCATGACAGTTACCGGGAAGGTTAAGATGCAGGAATTTGCCGGACGTGCAATATGTATTCCATTATGTCATAAATGGGGTACTTTGGTTGAGCCAGTAAACTTTTGAAATTGTTAATCTATAGTTAAACGGTGGGAGGGATTTCGGACTGGAAAATGGTATAAAAATGCTACGTATTTTGACCAAAAGTGTGCCTACTTTTGGGTTACCCGCTCTTGCAAGAACGTATATTAAATTAATTACTGCTTCACTAACGTGTCTACCTCGAGTCCTTTTTAGGACCCTTTTTGCATTTCTAACAGTTTGGGGGCTCGTCCGGGATCAACATCATCGCCGTGTGGAGCTCCTGCCGCCGAAGGACGGGAAGACGCGTCCCGTTGATTTCAACGGTCTCGTGTATCGTCGACGGGAGTTCCAGCGGCCGACTGACTAGATCCCGAGACCAATTTTTGAGGTAGACCTAGTGAACCAGAGGGAAGGATAGTAGGCACCGCCATATCGACCAGGCAACTCCGTGCACGGACCAAGGTAAGAAAATCGGACGTTAAGTATTGCCTTGGTGGTCAGGACATTCGGGGAGACTTGTGTGTGTGTGTGAGACGTACAGTCAAGTACGAAGCGAGTGCGGAGCCCGGATCCGCGGTTCCGTTTTTCCGCGAGGGAAGCGGCCGGAGAAGGGCGAAGCGAAAGGCGGATTTCGGTGTTAAAAAGTCTCCAAGGGACCGAATGGGAAATAAGGGTAGCCGGCTTAATAAGAAAATGGGGGGTGGAGAGAAAACCCCTGAAAACATTCCTTGTACTAAAAATAAGGATAAGAAAATGATGATACAGTACTGTTGTTTTGTGTGGACAAAGGAATGTATTAACCCTCCATCTGTCTTTTGGCCGAAATTTGGGGCAGAAGAGGATTGGTTATGTCAATCCTTAAATTTGTATGTTAATAAGAAAAAGCCTCTTTCTCAAAAAGAAGTAGAATATGCCTCCTGCTGGAAAGGGGGTTCCGTTAAATGCTTGTTTCCGTTAAAAATAACTGAGAATGATAAAACAACTAAGAATGATTCTGAGGAAAAGATGGAGGATTCCAAAGTATGGGCTCCCTTAAATTGTTTACCTCCTCCTTATAATCCTCCTGCTTTGGAACCAAATTCTCCCTTGCTTAACCCCAAGGCAAGCCCTTTATTAGACTCCTTGCCATCCCCAGAAGAACAAAAGGTTGATCAGGACACTGTAGCCAATGCTCCTGCTCATCCCCTTTACCCTGGGCTTAACAAAGAATTGGAACAATGCAAAAGGGATATTTTGAACTACCCTTTACCCTCAGTAAAGAAACATCCCTCCAGGAGCATAACTGAGGAAATATATCCTCTCCGAGAAGTTCCCCTCGGAATAGGACAAGTGGGATATGTTAATTCCCCTCTCACAAGTACAGAAGTGAGAAACTTTAAAAAGGAAATGAAATCTTTAATTGAGGATCCAATAGGATTAGCTGAACAATTGGATCAATTCCTGGGACCTAATTTTTACTCCTGGCAAGAGATGATGTCTATAATGAATATTTTATTTACTGGGGAAGAAAGGGGAATGATAAGGCGGGCAGCCATGCAAGAATGGGAAAAAAGAAACCCGCCAGGCCAGGGAGTCATCCCGGCTGAACAAAAATTTCCTAATGTGGACCCTAACTGGAATAATAATGATCCAATACATCGGGGTAACATGAGAGATTTAAGAGACCTAATCATAGAAGGTATAAAGGAGGCTGCTCCTAAGTCTCAGAACTTTACTAAAGCTTTTGAGATTGAGCAGGAACCAAATGAAACACCCTCAGCGTTTTTACAACGGCTGAGAGATCAAATGAGAAAATATTCTGGTATGAATCCTGAGGACCCTGTGGCACAAGGTCTTCTGAAAGTTTATTTTGTGACCAAAGCATGGCCTGATATTAGGCGAAAAATACAAAAGATAGATGGTTGGAGTGAAAGATCTTTGGAAGATTTATTAAGAGAGGCTCAAAGAGTGTTTGTGAAAAGAGAGGAAGAAAAACAGAAGCAAAAAGCAAAAATGATGGTGTCTGCTGTGGATCAGGTGATAAAAAAAACAGAGCCGGTCTCACTAAGGGGTAGAGGGGGAAACTGGACAAAAAGGGGTGTGAGAAATGTGAATGAAGGGGGAATTGGCCGAGGAAGGGGAGACCTTGGCAATCTCCAAGGGTTGGTTCTCTCTCAGCGGGATGTTATCAGTGTGGCAAACAGGGACATCTTAAGAGAGAATGTCCTGAGCTGAGAAAAGAAGAAAGGGACAGGGACATCTTAAGAGAGAATGTCCTGAGCTGAGAAAAGAAGAAAGGGTAATTCCCTTAATGTCCTTTGAAGATGAGTAGGGCAGTCAGGGGTTTCTTAATTTAAGGTCCTACCAAGAACCCTTGATAAAATTAAAGGTGGGACCCCAGGAGGGGGACGTTGTCTTCCTGGTTGACACTGGAGCTTCTAGGACTTCCTTAAATTTTATACCTCAAGGACTGAAGCTATCAGACCAAAGTATAACTGTCTCAGGGGTAAAAGGGGAAGGATTCCCAGTCCCCATGTTTGAAAATACCACCTTAAGATTGGGTGATGAGAAAATTCACGGACAACTTTTATATATCCCTGATGCTGGAACTAATTTATTGGGAAGAGATTCGATAATACAATTAGGATTGGAATTGAAAACCCAGGATGACCAAATTGTGGTATCCATGGCTTTATTAACAGAGGAAGATGAAAACCAAATTGATCCAATTGTGTGGGTACAAGAAGGTAATCGAGGCGGATTAAACATTACACCTTTAAGGATTAAGCTTAAAAGGGAAAATGAAATTGTTTGCCAAAAACAGTATCCTATTTCACTGGAAGGCCGTAAAGGCCTCCAACCAGTTATAGAAAGTTTAATTAAGGATAAGCTTCTGGAACCATGTATGTCTCCTTTTAATACCCCAATCTTATCAGTAAAAAAACCTGATGGGTCATATCGTTTGGTACAGGATTTAAGAAAGGTGAACCAAATAGTTCAAGTGCGTCACCCAGTGGTTCCTAATCCTTACACTCTACTGAGTAAAATACCACATGACCATGGATGGTTTAGTGTGATTGATTTAAAGGATGCTTTCTGGGCCTGTCCACTGGACCCTGATAGTAGAGACATGTTTGCTTTTGAATGGGAAGATCCTTTCACAGGACGAAAACAACAATTTAGATGGACAGTTTTACCTCAGGGATTCGCTGAGTCACCAAATTTATTTGGACAAGCATTGGAACAAGTATTAGAAAAATTTAAAGTCCCAACTGAAGTTACCCTTCTACAGTATGTAGATGATCTTTTAATCTCAGGTAAAAATAAAAGAACCGTAAAGGAGACAACAAATGCTTTATTAAATTTCCTTGGAAAACAGGGACTAAGAGTATCAAAAACCAAACTGCAGTACCTGGAAAAAGAGGTTAAATATTTGGGACATTTAATCAGTGAAGGGAAACGAAGAATAAATCCGGAGAGGATAAGAGGAATAATTGAGTTACCTCTCCCGAAAAATTAGAAAGAGCTGCGAAAATTTTTGGGATTAACAGGCTATTGTCGCCTATGGATTGAATCATATGCACTAAAAACAAAAGGATTATATCTTAAACTGTTAGAAGAAGAGCCTAATGATTTGGTATGGACTAATGAAGAAAAAGGATTAATACAGGAATTAAAACAAAGCTTGATCACTGCTCCTGTATTAGCACTGCCCTCCCTTGACAAACCATTCCACTTGTTTGTTACCATAGATAAGGGAACAGCCCTGGGGGTGTTAACTCAAAAGTGGGGAAGCAAGCGACAGCCAATTGCCTATTTATCTAAGCTATTGGACCCAGTATCCCGAGGCTGGCCTGAATGTGTACAGGCAATAGCAGCCACAGCCCTCTTGGTGGAGGAAAGCAGAAAACTAACTTTTGGAGGAGCACTTATAGTAAGTACTCCACATTGTGGAAAATGCTGAATTGTTGCTTTTGCAGATTGAAATTTTGTATTGTATATTTTGTATTGTATATTTTTCTGACTTGGGAAATATAGTTTTTGCTGTTAGTTGTGTTAAAAGAATTATTGCAAAATCTCTCTCAAATAAGGGTTCAATTCAAATACATAGCTCTGCTAAAAGATAGATGATCCTGGAAGGAGTTAAAAAGTGACTGAGGTCATGGGTTGGAACCTAAGGAAATTCGGCTCAGCAAACAGGCCAACTGATACTGGGCACAAAATTACCATATCAAGGCAAACAGGTAAAGCTGTGGGGTCTTGATACCATCTCTCTGGGACAATGAACTTTGGCGACACTGAGGCTGCCAGATTTCAAAATTAACCCTGTATGGAGCTTTAACTTCCTCCAATCCTAGGCCTCTGCCCCACTACTCAATTGCCAGGACATCTGCATGTTCAAAGGGCACAGACAAGAGGGATATGCAACAGTTTGGTGTTGTATAAGATAACTTTGTATTTTAAATAAGTAAACTCAGGACTGATAAGGAGGAAGCATCCCAATGATGACTGTGCATATCTGGAACAATCACAACTACGCATGTGCCAGGGAAAGAAGGTGAAAAGTTCAACCTGAGGAAGACTTCGAGCCTTCATCACTGAGACCCCCTGATGACCACCACCACAAGACAGTGCGCAGGCGCAACTGGGAGGAGTTTATGGAAACGACTTCTTGGGACTCATTTTAATACAAAGCGGGACAGGTCATGAATATGTATAGGTACAGGAGATAGCCTAATGATTTTGGACAGAATTTTGTATAAAAATGCCACGAACTCCGACCAGAGGTGTGCCTACTTTGTTAGGTCACCCGCTCTTGCAAGAACGTATAGTAAATTACTGCTTCACTAACGTGTCTACCTCGAGTCCTTTTTTTAGGACCCTTTTTGCATTTCTAACAACATCAAGTAAGGACAATCCTGACTCAGAAGGCAGGAAGATGGCTTACTGATTCTAGAATTTTAAAGTATGAGGCAATCTTAATGGAAAAAGATGATTTAATCCTAACTGCGGAATCATGTCTCAATCCTGCCACCTTTTTATCGAAAGGTGAGACTAATGACCAAGAACTTGGACATAACTGCCTGGAGATAATAGAATATCATACTAAAGTACGACCTGACTTAAGGGATATACCCTTGCCAACAGGTCTCCGTTTATTTATTGATGGATCCTCCAGAATCATACAGGGAAAAAGGCATAATGGTTATGGAATTATTGATGGAGAAAATCAAAATGTGAAAGAATCGGGAAGACTACCTAACAATTGGTCTGCCCAGACATGCGAATTATATGCTTTAAATCAAGCATTGCAATTATTAAATGGGATAGAAGGCACAATTTATACAGATTCAAGGTATGCTTTTGGGGTAGTTCAAACATTTGGAAAAATATGGGATGAAAGAGGGTTAATTAACAGTAAAGGAAAGGAGTTGGTACATGGAGAACTGGTGAAACAGGTTTGGAAGAATTTACTCTTACCTAGAGAAATTGCAATCGTCCATATAAATGGACATCAGAAGGGGAATTCCTTGGAAGCTAGAGGAAACAGAGTGGCAGATGAAGTAGCCAAAGAGGCTGCCTTAGGGCCTGAGTTTGTTAATATGTGTAACCTTACTCCTTGTGTATCTGAACCAAAAGAGGTTCCAATTTTCACTGAAGGAGAGAAAAAGGAATTAAAGGAATTGGGAGCTATTGAAACCGAAGGAGGAAAGTGGATTCTCCCAGATGGACGAGAAATGCTAAATAAGCAAATTATGAGGGAAATAATGGCCATTCTACATCAAGGGAGTCATTGGGGGGTACAAGCAATGTGTGATTTAATCCTAAGGAAGTATGGATGCATAGGAATTTATACCGTAGCTAAACAAATTTGTGAAAGATGTATTGTTTGTAAAAAAATAAATAAAAAGGTTCTCAAGAAACAGCCTCAAGGAGGAAGAGAACCTGGTTTAAGACCTTTTCAAAGCATCCAAGTAGATTTCACGGAATTGCCACCCATAGGAAGATTGAAATATATCCTGGTATTGGTTGACCATCTAACAGGATGGGTGGAAGCATATCCAATGGCTTCAGCCACAGCTGCAGCGGTAATTAAAATCCTTTTAGAACAAATTATTCCCAGGTATGGAATAATTGAAAATGTGGATTCAGACCAAGGGAGTCACTTTACATCCAGAGTGCTTCAAGGGACTATGAAAGGACTAGGAATATCCTGGGACTTTCATACTCCCTGGCATCCACCCTCCTCTGGTAGGGTTGAACGGATGAATCAAACCCTAAAGAAACAATTATCAAAATTAATTTTAGAAACCAAATTACCTTGGATTAAATGCTTGCCCATTGCCTTACTGAGAATTCGAACTGCACCTAGGAAAGACTTAGGTGTATCCCCCTATGAAATGTTGTTTGGCTTGCCTTATATGGGTGAAATCGGAAAAATCCCAAGGTTTGAAACCAAAGACACTTTTCTTGAGAATTATGTGCGGGGGCTGTCTTCTTCTTTATCCTCTCTCAGAAGTAAAGGACTCCTTGCACAAACTCCACCATTGGAATTTGCAGTCCATACTATCCAACCTGGAGAATGGGTTCTGATTAAGTCATGGAAGGAATCCAAGCTACAGCCTGAATGGGAAGGCCCTTTCCAGGTTCTACTGACAACCGAAACTGCTGTGAGAACTGCTGAGAAGGGTTGGACTCATTACACCCGGCTCAAAGGACCAGTGGAACATCCATCTGAGGACCAACGTTGGTGTATACAGCCCACCAAGAACCCTCTTCTCATCAAACTGAAGAAACAGTAACGTTAAAGACTTAAGTTAAAGACTATTTGAAATATTGTTTTTGTAATAGAGATTTTGGTTACCTATTGTGTTTGGAGGGGTAAAAGAGTTGAAGATGTTCAAAATAATGTTTATATGGTGCTTATACTTCACTATAATGAAAATAGGAATGTTGGGTCTTGCTAGAAAACCCCTTAATCAAATGAACTTACAATTCAGTATTCCAGAGGGGACCGGGCTCCAGAGCATCATGTTTGATGCTTGTCAAATTTTGGATTGTGGGAGTTTAAAAAACCAAAGGGCACTGAGTAGTGCGGAAAAATATATGTGTCCTGAACCAGTACAAAGTCGGACACTTCATGGGGAGGGTTCTCCTTGCCCATCTTGGAGCAATGTTTGGTGGACTACTAAGGTTAATGGATGTGAATCAAGAAAGTTGGTATTGGAAACCCCTAAAACAAATGATAATAATATCAAGAGGACACACTACCCATAATTGTCAGGAAGGGGAGTGTAATCCTATAATAATTAATATTAATAATGCTAATAATACTGTCACTCGATCCTATGGACTAGGGATAGAGGTCACGGGAAAAGATCCATTAGGGTGATTCAGAATAATGGTAGAAAAATTCGAAAATAAGAGTTCAAAGAAAAATGAAGAAGGGAAAGACACTCAGAAACCTAGGACAGAGATAGGAAGATTTTTTAATGATCCCACCGTAGTAAAAGTAATAAAAATTGAGGATTTGAGACAGACATTTGAATTAGAAACAGGATATGGAGAGACGAATACCTGGGTGGAATGGGTAAAATATACTGTGAAAAGTTTAAATAAGAGTGATTGCTATGCATGTGCCTCAGGTCGACCTAAACCACAAGTTGTACCTTTTCCCCTAGGATGGTCCAATGATCACACAGGGATGGAGTGCATTATTGCACTATACCAGGACAAAACAGCCTGGGGACACGAAACCTGTAAAACACTTTCACTTCTGTTCCCAGCCTTGCTGAACAAGGACATTCAAACACCCCCCATTGTCACAGGTGTAGTTGGAAACCACACGGCTTGTCTCTCACGACAGGGCGGAGTGGCTACACAATTTTTAGGGGAGTTCTCAAGATGTAAGAGAACGCTCGATGTGACAAATGATAAAGGTGGGAACTATTCTTCATTACAGGTTCCCAGAGCTGACTTGTGGTGGTATTGTGGAGGAAGGGTTCTGAGGAATATTCTTCCATCCAACTGGAAAGGCACTTGTGCTATTGTACAATTGGCTATCCCATTCACCCTGGCATTCCGAGAAGATAAGGTTTCTAAAGAAAAAGAGATCAGGGCCAAAAGAAGCATATTGGGAACTTCCTTTGATGACAGAATATACATTGACTCAATTGGAGTTCCTCGAGGAGTTCCTGAAAAATTTAAAGCTAGAAATCAGATCCCTGTAGGTTTCGAATCATCCTTTTTTTGGTGGGTCACAGTAAATAAAAATGTAGATTGGATTAATTATATCTATTATAATCAACAAAGATTCATAAATCATACAAGGGATGCGGTTAAAGGAATATCAGAACAGTTGGATGCCAATAGCAGAATGACATGGGAAAATTGAATGGTCCTAGATATGATGCTAGCAGAAAAAGGAGGAGTATGTGTTATGTTAGGGGGACAGTGTTGTACATTTATACCAAATAATACTGCTCCTGATGGAACAATTACCAGAGCCTTACAAGGCCTTACAACTCTGGCTGATGAACTATCAGAGAATTCAGGAATAGACACTTTTCTTACTGGTTGGTTGGAATCTTGGTTTGGAAAATGGAAGGGAATGGTGGTATCAATTTTCACTTCTCTGATAGTGGTAACAGGTGTTATAAATTGAGACTACAATGGATCATAATCCAATTAAATTTTATTAATTGTAACAAGTAGAATATGAGCAAATACAGCGCTGGACGGCAGGGGAGTCTATGTTCCGCCAACTGCCGTGCTGAGCAGTTCAAACAGTCCCTTTTTATACATCTTTACTTCCATATTCAATGAAGTAGTGGAGGTACTCTGCGCATGCTTCAGTTGTTGCTAGGGGGTCGTTTTCTGCCTCTTGGTGGTGGTCATCAGGGGTCTCAGTGAGGAAGGCTCGAAGTCTTCCTCAGGTTGAACTTTTCACCTTCTTTCCCTGGCACATGCGTAGTTGTGATTGTTCCAGATGTGCACAGTCATCATTGGGATGCTTCCTCCTTATCAGTCCTGAGTTTACTTATTTAAATGCAACACCAAACTGTTGCATATTCCTCTTATCTGTGCCCTTTGAACATGCAGATGTCCTGACAATTGAGTAGTGGGGCAGAGGCCTAGGATTGGAGGAAGTTAAAGCTCCATACAGGGTTAATTTTGAAATCTGGCAGCCTCAGTGTCGCCAAAGTTACAGGCATTATCCCAGAGAGATGGTATCAAGACCCCACAGCTTTACCTGTTTGCCTTGATATGGTAATTTTGTGCCCAGTATCAGCTGGCCTGTTTGCTGAGCCGAATTTCCTTAGGTTCCAACCCATGACCTCAGTCACTTTTTAACTCCTTCCAGGATCATCTTTATCTTTTAGCAGAGCTATGTATTTGAATTGAACCCTTGTTTGAGAGAGATTTTGCAATAATTCTTTTAGTGAAACAGTAATTAATTTATTATACGTTCTTGCAAGAGCGGGTGACCCAAAAGTAGGCACCCCTTGGGCAGAGTTTGTTACATTTTTATACCTTATTCCCGTGTGAAATCCCATTCC
The DNA here is from genome assembly GCA_027925045.1 of Hypotaenidia okinawae. Classification (NCBI taxonomy): domain Eukaryota; kingdom Metazoa; phylum Chordata; class Aves; order Gruiformes; family Rallidae; genus Hypotaenidia; species Hypotaenidia okinawae. The sequence continues at coordinate 10,560,400 of BSDF01000005.1, read as the reverse complement.
CCTGTTTGACTATGGATTAGTTATTTTGGAAGTTTACTGGCATCAATCAAGGCGCCTCATTTACAATAGTATGTTTGGCAGATTTCATACCTTGTTTCAATGAACAAAATATTAACCCATTCACCACACAGGGATACTAGTTGCCATAGGGTGCTGTATAATCCCTTGTGTTAGGGGTCTTATACAGAGATTAATAGAAACCGCAATAACTAAGAAAATGCCCCTGGGACCACCACCTTATAATATGCTTCTCCTAGAAGAACATGAAACAGATAATAAAGAATCTCAGGAAAAAGAATGTGAATCAATGCTGGCCAGGTTAGAAGCTTCATATAGGATAGGACTTTAAAAATATGCAAAAGACAACAGTGAGTGTAAATGTGGAAAATGCTGAATTGTTGCTTTTGCAAATTGAAATTTTGTATTGTATATTTTGTATTGTATATTTTTCTGACTTGGGAATTAAGACTGCCTTATCAGAAATACTTTGTAGGGAATTTAGGATAGTACATCAAATAAGATGGGATATTGTTAATATAGTTTTTGCTGTTAGTTGTGTTAAAAGAATTATTGCAAAAATCTCTCTCAAATAAGGGTTTAATTCAAATACACAGCTCTGCTAAAAGATAGATGATCCTGGAAGGAGTTAAAAAGTGACTGAGGTCATGGGTTGGAACCTAAGGAAATTCGGCTCAGCAAACAGGCCAGCTGATACTGGGCACAAAATTACCATATCAAGGCAAACAGGTAAAGCTGTGGGGTCTTGATACCATCTCTCTGGGATAATGCCTGTAACTTTGGCGACACTGAGGCTGCCAGATTTCAAAATTAACCCTGTATGGAGCTTTAACTTCCTCCAATCCTAGGCCTCTGCCCCACTACTCAATTGTCAGGACATCTGCATGTTCAAAGGGCACAGATAAGAGGAATATGCAACAGTTTGGTGTTGTATTACTGTGCACATCTGGAACAATCACAACTATGCATGTGCCAGGGAAAGAATGTGGAAAATTCAACCTGAGGAAGACTTCGAGCCTTCCTCACTGAGACCCCTGATGACCACCACCAAGAGGCAGAAAACGACCCCCTAGCAACAACTGAAGCATACGCAGAGTACCTCCCTACTTCATTGAATATGGAAGTAAAGATGTATAAAAAGGGACTGTTTGAACTGCTCAGCACGGCAGTTGGTGGAACATAGACTCCCCTGCCGTCCAGCGCTGTATTTGCTCATATTCTACTTGCTATAATTAATAAATTTTAATTGGATTATGATCCATTGTAGTCTCAATTTATAACAATCTGGTGCCGTGACTCGGATAAGGAATGGTGGGCTTCTGTCCTCCGGGGAGGCGCCCCGCGGCAATCCGCGGCCCCGCGACAGACAGCCTACCTCAACCTTACCGACGAACCTAAATTCTAGAATAGTGAGCAAAGGAGAAACCGGTAAAATCCCATAAAATTCTGTGCACGGGAGTCCGGACGAAGACGCAGGACGCGTAAGTATATTGCGAAATTTGTTCGCGGGTTTGCCGTTCGGGCGGGATTGGGTTTCCTGGATTATAACGCACGAGAGGTTCGATATACTGAACCAAGCGAGTGTGGACCCTTTAGTACTGCGTTTCCCATCTCCCGCGAGGGACTGGGCCAGGAATAAGGGGAACGAGTGAGTGTGTGTTTGTGGATAATCCAGAAGATGGGGGCGAAGGGCAGCAAGCCTTTGACTCCCATGGGGAGGGTACCCACTGTACCTAAGAATACCCCTCTGGCATATATCTTAGACAATTTGAGATATTTTCCTGGAGCCCTAGGGAAAGATAAGCAGAAAATGATAGAATATTGTACTAAGATATGGGGAGGGAAGAAGATTTCTAAAAATATCTTCTGGCCTGTCTATGGGTCAGAAGAAGATTGGGTAAGACACCAATTAAACCTCTGGGTTAATAATAAAAAACCCCTTAACCCGGAGGAGAGTCAGTATGCGGAAGTGTGGCTAAAAAAACCAGGAGCTAGCCTTTACCCACTGAATGAAGTAAAAAAATAAACAAAAGAAAAAGAAGGAATGGTTAGACGAAACCCTTCTAACTCCCCCTTCCTTACATTCCTCCTCCTACTCCCGCAGCCCCTCCAGAGGTCCCCAAAGCGCCCACTCCCCCACCAGAATCGGAACAAGGGTCTCCCCCTCCTAAAAGGGGCAGCTCAGATATACCCTCTAAGGGAAATGCCCATGGGGGGACCTAAGGACTGGTCTGATTGGGATGGCGTTTTTGGTTTGGGACAGTTTAAGTGGATGGTGTGTGGAGATTTGAAAACTGAATTTAACTAAATCGGTGGTGTATGGGAGAAGGACTGTTTAAGAGCTTTAGAGTCTCTGGGTCAGGAGCAGGAACGGCTCTTTGCCCGTTTTGTGGACGGTGTGGTTTGTGTATGATGTTGCCCTTTGAGTTTTGTAACGTGAACTGTGTAACTACGATGTGACCTCCTGAGAGTGAATAGGGGAAATTTGGCTACTAAAGCATAGTCCTCTCAGGATGTTTTGCCCCTGTGAATTCTGTACGTAAACTGTGTAATTAATTATAGGATGGCCGTCCTTAAGGCAGCCAATATCTATAATAATGTCTCTTCGATGGTCGGAGGGATAGATAAGTTATACGATCTTCTTGAGATGCACTGATCTCGTCCCTCACCCCAGGGACAGGATTAGGTGAAAAAAACTGCTGTTTTCACTGAATTATCTGGGCTGGCTGAATCAGTGTCAAAAGGCTGTGTGTATTCAAGCCAGGTATGAGTGTTAGAGGCAGGCTGCTGCTCTGGGAGATCTGATCCGCCTTAAACCACTGATTAGGGGTCTCCCTGAAGCCTTGAAAAGGCTAAAGGAAAAGATTCTGTGAGCAATTGATCATAATACTCGCTACCCCAACCAGCAGGAACAGCCTGTTTTAACATGGGGAGAACTATTACAAGAAATTGTTATTTATGGCACAAAGGTGGGATGCTTAGAGGTTTGCCAGGCTGGGTTTTTGTTTTGGTTTGGTTTTTTAAGTATCCCCACCCCCCTCGGCAAACCGGTCCTCAGCACAATGGTCTGTGGAGAAAGGAAACCTGCCCAGCACTAAGTGGGCAATTCACAGATTATTCGGACATTGGTAAACTCGGTGGAGCGGCCAATTAGCACGGGAGCGGGAAGTCGTCTGTGCCTGTCAGTGAGTCCTTGCTCAGACCTAAGGAAGGACCTGATGGATTTAAACTAGAAAACGTGGGGGGAAATTTCAGGCTGACCCATTCCTTTAGAATGGCCTGACCAGCATCCTAACCCACATGTTATGTGAACCGCTGATCCCAGGCGCAGATCTGTAAATTTCACAATTGATACGGGAGCTCAAATAAGTGTTATCAGCCAAAAGGTTAGAACTGACCCCTACCCAGGAGAAAATAAATGTAATAAGAGTAACTGGAGTCCCTGAAACCAGACCAATTAGTACTGTGTGTTTGGTCTCCAGGTGAAAACTCAGTATCTAAGATAAAGGTTGTCCTTGGTCCATACTGAAATAATATTCTAGGATTTGATGTCCTAGCAAAATCTGGAAACTACCTAATGGTGGAACAGTGTGGAGCTTTGGAGCCCCGCTGTGTGAGGTTCCAGTGCTTGAGGAAGCTGTTAAGTCACCTCCTTCCAGAATAAGGAATATTAATCAATATCCTTCACCATCTGCTAAGGAGGGGATTACAGAGGTGCTCAAAAACTTAACCTATCCAGAGCTCCAGTGTGGTCAGTACACACAATAGACGGGAGGGGACGGCTGGCAGGGGCAGCGGCCCACAAGGGGTCAAACAGTAACACGGTGCCACTCAGCCGCTGGTGCTGACACTGCTGAACCAGTCGGCCAGGCGCAAACTAAATAGGGTGATTCCTCTTGGAGAGGAGGGTAAACATCAATCCGTGTTCACTTGGGAACGAGTATAATATACCTTCAACCAACTTCCCCAAGGATGCAAACGCTCCTGCCATTGCCCATAATGCACTGGCAAGAATATTGAAGAAAAATGTTATCCTAAAAGGTGAATGGCACCGGATTTCTAACCAATTCACTGTCGAGCATATGTACGGTCATGCAGTTCTCTTCTTTTAATCACAGGACTGCTCCAGTAAGGAAAAGAAAAGGTACAGCTGAGAAGAAGTGGGGTGGAGACCTCATAGGTATAAGTTTGAAATATGAACTGTACCTGGAAGAAATTGAAGAAAAATACTGAAACCTGAAGCACAGGCTGGGAGTTTTGGTTTTCTGGTTTTAGTTTTGTCTGTCTGTTTGTCTATTTGTTTCAATAAGAATGATTGTTTGTAACTCAAGTTGTAATAATAAGAGCTACGTCATGGCTGTAGTTGTAAAAAAATCTAGTATACGGAATATATACAGCCTCAAGCTTTTGAACATGTTGATGGTTCTCTGATTATCAATCACACTGAACCAGACAATGTGATCTATATAATGATACAAGGTTTTGCTCTTATGCTTAAGTTTTCTCATGTGATTACCTGTTTGCCTTTACCACATACCCCTACTCAAGGGACCCCTATAACAGCTCTCCCTATGGACATGGGTAAAAAATTTAGATTGGCTCTGGAACCAGAATAAGTCAATAATTTGGGGAGATTTTTTGAATGGAAGTGGCCATTTAATAATACATTAAATCAAACCTCCATTTGGAGCCTAAATTGTTCCTATTTTCCCTTTGTTGGGACAATAAGACTTTGGGGTGCAGAGACAAACAACTGATCCAGACACCCATGGGCAGATACACGAAATGGGAATAAGCCATACTAGGGAAAGCACTTGGTCCTGAGGTGTGTGGAACCAGCAAACACACGGTGGTGTTTTGAATTTCCTTCAACACCCAGTAATTCATGTACATGGTTTATGTAATGCAAGGGCCACCTGTCAATTGTTTATGGTCTCAAGCCTGTGAGGAGGGGAGAAATGACAGGAGGGATTGCTACCCCTGGTAGCCTCGACACAGGGTGTCAACAGCCTTATGTGAAAACACCTGTGGAATTGCACAAACATTATAAATTGTACCACTAGTGAGAACCTAGAAAACAATTGTGGTTAATTCCTTCATTGCAGCATTTAGTCAATGCTGCCTGCTTGTGTCAAAATTACAGGAATGAGAGGGAATAGTAGCAGAAACTATAAAGATTTAGAATATACTAAGAAATCTTCCTGTCAGATCCCTCGATCTATGGGCGATTGTGATTATGATGATATGACTATTTGTATTCCACATCAGTTAACTTAGATATGCTCAGATGGGACTATTACAGATAAGTTACTTGGGGAATGAAAGAATCATGAAGATTACCTAACAACTGGTCTGCCCAGACATGTGCATTATGTTTTACAGTTGTTAAATGGGACAGAAGGGACAATTTATATCGATTCAAGAAGTAAAGGACTCCTTGCACAAACTCCACCACTGGAATTTGCAGTCCATACTATCCAACCTGGAGAATGGGTTCTGATTAGGTCATGGAAGGAATCCAAGCTGCAGCCTGAATGGGAAGGCCCTTTCCAGGTTCTACTGACAACCGAAACTGCTGTGAGGACTGCTGAGAAGGGTTGGACTCATTACACCCGGCTCAAAGGACCAGTGGAACATCCATCTGAGGACCAACGTTGGTGTATACAGCCCACCAAGAATCCTCTTCTCATCAAACTGAAGAAACAGTAACGTTAAAGACTTAAGTTAAAGACTATTTGTGATACTGTTTTTGTAATAGAGATTTTGGTTACCTATTGTGTTTGGAGGGGTAAAAGAGTTGAAGATGTTCAAAATAATGTTTATATGGTGCTTATACTTCACTATAATGAAAATAGGAATGATGTGTCTTACTAGAAAACCCCTTAATCAAATGAACTTACAATTCAGTATTCCAGAGGGGACCGAGCTCCAGAGCATCATGTTTGATGCTTGTCAGATTTTGGATTGTGGGAGTCTCCTGTGTCCTGAACCAGTACAAAGTCGGACACTTCATGGGGAGGGTTCTCCTTGCCCATCTTGGAGCAATGTTTGGTGGACTACTAAGGTTAATGGATGGACAACAGATGTTGTAAGGAAATTCCTTGGTGCAAGCCAGAGTCTCCAAATCTGCCTCTGACTAATAAGCATCCATAGATAATGAGATGATTTGCGGACAGGAGCTTTAAGGAGTTACCTGTCTCTGACTGATGCTTTGCAGACAGAAGATTTAAGACCAAGGACCAAGGACTGAGTAAACTTTGATGCCAATTACAAAGGACCACTTGGCACTTGGAGACTGCTAACAAGACAACCAATTAACATGACAGTGTCCAGCTGGGATGCCAATGACTACGCATGCGTCAAGACAAAAGGTGAAAAGTTTAGCCCGATGAAGACTACAGGCCTTCATCCTGAAGACCCCAACTCATGACCACCAGAGATCACTGCGCCTGCGCCATCAGGAGGAATTTATGGATGAAGTTAATTTGAATGCGAAGCGGGACAGGTCATGCATATGTATAGGTGTTAGGAATTCCTAACACCTCTCCTCTATAAAATGTTGAGCAAAGCAGCTTTTCACTGGAACTTTCCCCCACCCGACATGAAGTGAAGTCGAGCCGGACTCGCGAGACGTCGCGGGAACCCGTGGTGGTAGCTATGACTTTCCTGTAACTTTAAACTCTTACCTTCCTTCCTCTTTTCCTTCTCTTTCTCTCTAACACCTTTCAGCTACTTTCTTGTAACTTTAAACTCTTACCTTTCTTTCTCTTCTCCTCTCTCCCTCTCTAACACCTGTAACTTCAAACTCTTACCTTTCTTTCTCTTTTTCTTCTCTTCTCTCTCTCTCTCTAACACCTTTCGCGAACTTTGCTGTAATAATTAAACTTTCTTATGATGCGACATTTGACCTCGTTTGTGTCTTAATCTCACTCTGGGAATTATAAAGAATCTTGCCCCTGACCGGGCTATTCCGGAACGGGACATTTAATTGGCGTCACGGACAGGATTCCCTGAAGTGAGAGTGCCGCGTATTTCACCCACTTTCCTTTTTGTGTGTATGTCCCTCGGGACGGGAGGAGTGTACATTTTGTTTAAAGTGTCACTCCGGTTTATTTGATATTTCACCCACTTTCCTTTTGTATGTGTGTCCTTCGGGACGGGAGGAGTGTACATTTTGTTTAAAGTGTCATTCCGGTTTATCACCCACTTTCCTTTTTGTGTGTTTGTCCCTCGGGACGGGAGGAGTGAACCTTTTTAAAAGTTTTGCTCCGTTTTATTTGATCTTTTTGTGTGTGTCCTTCGGGACGGGAGGGGTGAACCTTTTGTTTAAAGTTTCACTCCGTTTTACTTGGTGTTTGTCCCTCGGGACGGGAGGAGTGAACCTTTTGTTTAAAGTTTCGCTCCGTTTTACTTGATTCTTTTGTGTGTTTGTCCTTCGGGACGGGAGGGGTGAACCTTTTTAAAGTTTCGCTCCGTTTTATTTGCCTTTTGTGTGTGTGTGTGTGTCCCTCGGGGCGGGAGGAGTGGTGTGCTCCGATTTATTTAAGATGGGTGAAAATGTGTTGTATGATCTTTTAGAGAAACATCTTGCCAGTCCTTTGGTACCAGGCATGGACTGGGCACAGAATAATTGGTACAATCTGCAGAGTGTAACAGACCGAATCACTGCTTTACAAAAAGATGCAAGAGATAAGCAGTTCACTGCAGAAACACAAATTATACAGTCCCTGAATGAGCTTGTACAATCCTTAAAGGGACAGATAGAGATTTAAAACAAGCATTTGGCAGAATAAAACGAACAACTGGCAAGTAAAGAAATGCTCAGTTGAATTATTTGCAATCTGTTTTGAAAAACCAACTCCTTGCAGACGAGGAGAGAGTTAAACCTCCTGAGGAAAAGATTGAATATCCCTATCCGGATTTGGAGGAGGCAAAACTTAATTCGGACAAATTGGAGGGTCCCACTAGCTGTTTGAGACCCTTGGTCAAAACTGAATTCAAATATGATGAGGGAGATGAAATTCCCCATGTTGTTACGAAAGAAGTTCCATTTTCGGCTACTGAATTGGCTACACTGAAAAAGGATTTTAGCCGCACTTCTAAGGAGTCGGAGACAGAGTATGTTTGGAGAAAACACATTCCTGATTTTTCTATCATTGCCAGGCCTTTATGTAACTTGTTGCGAAAAGGGGTATTGCGGGACTGGACCCCACTTCATGATGAAGCCTTACCATTACTAGTGTTCGAGGCTAACAATTTTCAGGCTCTGGGTCCAATCCACCCTTTTGACCCAATGTATCCTAAAAGGTGAATTATCAATACTAGGTGGATTATTCCATCCTTCTAATAACCACCTAGTGTCAGTTCCCTAGAAGGAATCAAGTTCAGTTTTATCCCCCACCGCCTCCTTTGGTTTTTTGGGGGGTTTTGTTTGTTTGTTTTGCTTGTTGTTTTGTTTTGGTTTTTTTTTTTTTTTTGGTCTGCTGGAGGAGAGTGCAGACCCTCTCTCCTTGTCCAGTGACCAACCCTGCTCACCACCTTTCCCCCCCTCCATTTCCCCTCCCTCCCCCCTCCCCCTCCCCGCCCCTCTACACTGTAACTTTACACCGCCTTCCCCCCCCCCCATCCCCTCTGCCGCTGAAGCGGCGAGAGAGCGCCCTGCTCGCCCATCCCTATCCCCCTCTCCCTCTCCCCCGCCCCCCCCGCCCCTCCACACTGCCTTCCTTGGACTTTAACACCTCTCTTCTCACCGAGAAGCGAGTTTGTTTTTTTTCTTTTTCTTCAGGAAAAAACAAAAACCACTGCGATGATGCCTACATTTGTAGCAGCAACATTTCTTTTTGTCCTTGCTTATGCAAGTCCAGATCGGTTGACTCCACCTGGATTTGAAAATAATGAGTTTATCCTGTTAGCCAAAATCTGTAAGTGAGGCTTTCAATTCAAGCCATTGCTGGGTATGTGGTGGACCCTTCGGTCTATCAAGCTGGCCGTGGGTCGCTACACCCCTCAGCCCAGGACAAATTGCGAGCAATTATAGCAAAATCAGTAACGCCTCCTGACTGACCATCGGGGGCAGGATGGCCACCGTTATGTCCAAACTTGTGACAGTTGGACCCTTTGCTACAGGGGCCACAGCTCAGCAGGGACATTACTGGATTTGTGGATACAAGGCCTACACAATGCTACCCGCAAATTGGTCAGGGGTTTGCTATATTGGAATCATTCGGCCTCTATTTTTCCTTCTTCCAGGGGACGAGGGTCCTCAACTGGGAGTGAGACTTTATGACAATCTGGGTGATGAAGGTTTTGCACGACGCAAAAGATCTCTTGGGTTTGAAATAGGTGGATCACAAAAATGGGGCAAAAATGAATGGCCTCCCGAAAGAATAATACGACATTATGGGCCGGCCACATGGAATCCTAATGAATGGATAGCAGGGGCACGGGAACCAATTTATAATCTGAACCGCATAATTCGCCTGCAGGCTATTCTAGAAATAATTACCAACAAAACGGCCACTGCCATAGATCTCCTAAACCAACAATCCCAAGAGATGCGCACTGCGATCCTGCAACACCGCATGGTTTTAGATTACCTTCTGGCTGAAGAGGGAGGAGTATGTGGGAAATTAAATATTTCTAACTGTTGTTTGCAAATCCGTGATGTGGGTGAAGTAGTCACACAACTGACAACAGATATCCGAAAGCTAGCCCATGTTCCTGTCCAAACATGGAACGGCTGGGACATCGACCTGTGGTCCTGGTTGCCAGGAGCCCCATGGCTAAAACGCCTTTTATTCTATATACTGTGTGGATTAGCAGCTCTGATGTTTTTGCCTTGTGTGATACCATGCCTGATTCAGTTGATTCAAACAGTAGTGAACCGCATGCAAATAATCACTGTGAACTCACCCAATGGTATTAAACATATCAGACTGATAAAGCCAACCAAACATGTAGCTGTTAGAATTATATAATCAAATTGCTTTTTGTTTTCTGTTATATTATGTACACTGAAAAACCTTTGAATGATTGAACAATGAAACTTTTATTATGAAACATAACTGAACAAGAAACTATTAACAGGAATTAGAAAACAACTATTCACGGTCAAAACAACAAAACAAACTAGTAAGGAATATGGAAATGATAGCAAGAAGAGAAACCCCAAACAAAGCATAAAGTAATATTGTAGAACGCCTTTTATAAGATTCCATCTCCATCTTAAGTTCTTGAATTTGGTTATCAACATTTTGCCTAAAAGTAAACAACAAGGAAAGAAAAGGCTTTAATCCTGGCCATAATTGACCATATAGGTTAAATGCTTTCAAATAATACCCACCTTGATGGTCGCTCCGGAGGGAAAATCCGAACTTTCGCCCTTTCCTCTCCAGCAAGTGGAGCCACAATCTAATGGTGAAAAACATTGCACCACTATAACTACCAGGCCACATTTATTGGCCATAAATGGTACCATTAATGCACTCACCGATATGGTGGCAAGCTCGGGGAACGGGTCCGGGATCTCACACTCTGAGATCTCACCCTCACCTGCGGACGCCATCTTTCTCCCCCACACGGTTTGCGCATGGTTTTGTTGTTGTTTTGTCCTTATATTGTATGCGCATGCGCGGTTTCTCTCCACAGGAAGCACTGGAAAGTTCTAGAAGGTGGCGCACGCGAAATCCCTATAGCGCAGCCATAATAGTGACGCAAGATAAATATGAAATTACTTCTAAGAACCGTTTGTTATTCATGTAATATCCATTTTTTAGCGTTAAATATTGTTTGTAACAATTGTGTATTTTGATTTTTTGTAATTGATTGTCAATTACATTATTGATCATTAGAAATTGATTTCGTAGTGTATACTATTTTCTCTCTCTCTCTTCCTCTTTCTATTTCTGTCTTCTCTGCTGCCACCACAATACGTCATCAGTCAGAGCCACGGGGTGGAATGTAAGGAAATTCCTTGGTGCAAGCCAGAGTCTCCAAATCTGCCTCTGACTAATAAGCATCCATAGATAATGAGATGATTTGCGGACAGGAGCTTTAAGGAGTTACCTGTCTCTGACTGATGCTTTGCAGACAGAAGATTTAAGACCAAGGACCAAGGACTGAGTAAACTTTGATGCCAATTACAAAGGACCACTTGGCACTTGGAGACTGCTAACAAGACAACCAATTAACATGACAGTGTCCAGCTGGGATGCCAATGACTACGCATGCGTCAAGACAAAAGGTGAAAAGTTTAGCCCGATGAAGACTACAGGCCTTCATCCTGAAGACCCCAACTCACGACCACCAGAGATCACTGCGCCTGCGCCATCAGGAGGAATTTATGGATGAAGTTAATTTGAATGCGAAGCGGGACAGGTCATGCATATGTATAGGTGTTAGGAATTCCTAACACCTCTCCTCTATAAAATGTTGAGCAAAGCAGCTTTTCGCTGGAACTTTCCCCCACCCGACATGAAGTGAAGTCGAGCCGGACTCGCGAGACGTCGCGGGAACCCGTGGTGGTAGCTATGACTTTCCTGTAACTTTAAACTCTTACCTTCCTTCCTCTTTTTCTTCTCTTTCTCTCTAACACCTTTCAGCTACTTTCTTGTAACTTTAAACTCTTACCTTTCTTTCTCTTCTCCTCTCTCCCTCTCTAACACCTGTAACTTCAAACTCTTACCTTTCTTTCTCTTTTTCTTCTCTTCTCTCTCTCTCTCTAACACCTTTCGCGAACTTTGCTGTAATAATTAAACTTTCTTATGATGCGACATTTGACCTCGTTTGTGTCTTAATCTCACTCTGGGAATTATAAAGAATCTTGCCCCTGACCGGGCTATTCCGGAACGGGACAACAGATGTGAATCAAGAAAGTTGGTATTGGAAACCCCTAAAACAGATGATAAAAATCTCAAAAGGACACACTACCCATAATTGTCAGGAAAGGGGAGTGTAATCCTATAATAATTAATATTAATAATGCTAATAATACTGTCACTCGATCCTATGGACTAGGGATTAAGGTCACGGGAAAAGATCCATTAGAGCGATTCAGAATAATAGTAGAAAAATTTGAAAATAAGAGTTCAAAGAAAAATGAAGAATGGAAAGGCACTCAGAAACCTAGGACAGAGATAGGAAATAGTAAAAGTAGTTAAAATTGAGGATTTTTAGACAGACATTTGAATTAGAAACAGGATATAGAGACATGAATGCCTGGGTGGAATGGATAAAATACACTGTGAAGAGTTTAAACAAGAGTGATTGCTATGCATGTGCCTCAGGTCGACCTAAACCACAAGTTGTACCTTTTCCCCTAGGATGGTCCAATGATCACACAGGAATGGAGTGCATCATTGCACTATACCAGGACAAAACAGCCTGGGGAAATGCTACCTGTAAAACACTTTCACTTCTGTTCCCAGCCCTGCTGAACAAGGACATTCAAACACCCCCTATTGTCGCAGGTGTAGTTGGAAACCACACGGCTTGTCTCTCACGACAGGGCGGAGTGGCTACACAATTTTTAGGGGAGTTCTCAGAATGCAAGAGAACATTGAATGTGACAAATGATAAAGGTGGGAACTATTCTTCATTACAGGTTCCAAGAGCTGACTTGTGGTGGTATTGTGGAGGAAGAGTTCTTAAGAATATTCTTCCTTGCAACTGGAAAGGCACTTGTGCTATTGTACAATTGGCTATCCCATTCACCCTGGCATTCCGAGAGGATAAGGCTTCTAGAGAAAAAGAGATTAGGGCTAAAAGAAGCATATTGGGAACCTCCTTTGATGATAGAATATATATAGACTCAATTGGAGTTCTTCAAGGAGTTCCTGATGAATTTAACGCTAGGAAATCAGGTTTTGAATCACTATTGCTGCAGGTTTTGAATCACTATTTTTTTGGTGGGTCACAATAAACAAAAATGTAGATTGGATCAATTATATCTATTATAATCAACAAAGATTACTAGGGATGCTGTTAACGGAATATCAGAACAATTGGATGCCGCTAGCAAAATGACCTGGGAAAATCGCATGGTCCTAGATATGATGTTAGCAGAAAAAGGAGGAGTGCGTGTTATGTTGGGGGAACAGTATTGCACATTTTTATACCAAATAATACTGCTCCTGATGGAATGATTACCAGAGCTTTACAAGGTCTTACAACTTTGGCCAATGAACTAGCAGAGAATTCAGGAGTAGATACTTCTCTTACTGGGTGGTTGGAATCTTGGTTTGGAAAATGGAAGGGAATGGTGGTATCAATTTTCACTTCTTTGATAGTGGTAACAGGAATATTAGTGGCCATAGGGTGTTGTATAATCCCTTGTGTTCGGGGTCTTATACAGAGATTAATAGAAACCGCAATAACTAAGAAAATGCACCTGGGACCACCACCTTATAATATGCTTCTCCTAGAAGAACATGAAACACATAATAAAGAATCTCAGGAAAAAGAATGTGAAGCAATGCTGGCCAGGTTAGAAGCTTCATATAGGATAGGACTTTAAAAAAATATGCAAAAGACAACAGTGAGTGTAAAGAAAAGAAGGGGGGAATTGTGGAAAATGCTGAATTGTTGCTTTTGCAAATTGAAATTTTGTATTGTATATTTTGTATTGTATATTTTTCTGACTTGGGAATTAAGACTGCCTTATCAGAAATACTTTGTAGGGAATTTAGGATAGTACATCAAATAAGATGGGATATTGTTAATATAGTTTTTGCTGTTAGTTGTGTTAAAAGAATTATTGCAAAATCTCTCTCAAATAAAGGTTTAATTCAAATACACAGCTCTGCTAAAAGATAAAGATGATCCTGGAAGGAGTTAAAAAGTGACTGAGGTCATGGGTTGGAACCTAAGGAAATTCGGCTCAGCAAACAGGCCAGCTGATACTGGGCACAAAATTACCATATCAAGGCAAACAGGTAAAGCTGTGGGGTCTTGATACCATCTCTCTGGGATAATGCCTGTAACTTTGGCGACACTGAGGCTGCCAGATTTCAAAATTAACCCTGTATGGAGCTTTAACTTCCTCCAATCCTAGGCCTCTGCCCCACTACTCAATTGTCAGGACATCTGCATGTTCAAAGGGCACAGATAAGAGGAATATGCAACAGTTTGGTGTTGTATTACTGTGCACATCTGGAACAATCACAACTATGCATGTGCCAGGGAAAGAATGTGGAAAATTCAACCTGAGGAAGACTTCGAGCCTTCCTCACTGAGACCCCTGATGACCACCACCAAGAGGCAGAAAACGACCCCCTAGCAACAACTGAAGCATACGCAGAGTACCTCCCTACTTCATTGAATATGGAAGTAAAGATGTATAAAAAGGGACTGTTTGAACTGCTCAGCACGGCAGTTGGTGGAACATAGACTCCCCTGCCGTCCAGCGCTGTATTTGCTCATATTCTACTTGCTATAATTAATAAATTTTAATTGGATTATGATCCATTGTAGTCTCAATTTATAACATAAAGAAAAGAAATGGGGAATTGTGGAAAATGCTGAATTGTTGCTTTTGCAGATTGAAATTTTGTATTGTATATTTTTGTATTGTATATTTTTCTGACTTGGGAATTAAGGTTGCCCCATTAGGAATTCTTTATAAAGCATATTGTTGCTAAAAGATAATCCTGGAAAGAGTTAAAACTGTAACTGAGACCACGGGTTGGAACTCAAAGGAAATGTGAACTGACAGACAGTGTGGAGTCTTGAAACCATCTAAACAAAAGCCTGTATGAGCTTTTGAATTCCTTCAACCCTAGGCCCATGACAGTTACCGGGAAGGTTAAGATAAAATCAAGTACCTGCCAGTAAGCGATTATCCCAGACAAAAAGAGACGTTTAAGTGTTGCCGGACGTGCAATATGTATTCCATTATGTCATAAATGGGGTACTTTGGTTGAGCCAGTAAACTTTTGAAATTGTTAATCTATAGTTAAACGGTGGGAGGGATTTCGGACTGGAAAATGGTATAAAAATGCTACGTATTTTGACCAAAAGTGTGCCTACTTTTGGGTTACCCGCTCTTGCAAGAACGTATAATAAATTAATTACTGCTTCACTAACGTGTCTACCTCGAGTCCTTTTTAGGACCCTTTTTGCATTTCTAACACGTTTATTGACACGTGGAACAGCATTATATAGCTTAGGTTTACAACGTCACTTCCGTCTGCTTATGTCATAGACTAAACGCAATTGGCTATTCAGAAAGGGGTCCTACATTTCCGTACAGCACGACATCTTCCAACCGCCAGGCCCTAGCTACCGACAGTCTGGGTTTAGAGGGCCCACTTGTTTGTTCCCTGGGGAGGTTTCAGGCCAGCTATGTCTTTCAGTCTTCACTGCTTTTGTTTGGGAGTTATTACTGGACGTTTAGCATGTTTTGTAATGCAGTCTGCTCTGCCCGAGAGAAACAGCTTGGAGGTACTAGAACTGTTCCCTCTGAGGAACAGTTCTAGTACCTGTGCCTGAGCTCCAGGGTAAAAAGAGCCGCTTGTGTGTTCCCTGGGGAGGTTTCAGGGCAGCTATGTCTTTAAGTCCTGGTTGCTTTAGTTTGGGAGTTGTTGCTGTGACGTACGGAAATAGACTCTATAACTCGAAAGTTATAAAGTAGGTATGTTTATTGTGCGCAGATGCACGGGGGATCCTTCCTCCACAAGCGTGCACCCCGAAGCAGCAGACCGACCCCACATTTATACAATAAAACAATGAATATTCTATCAACGCCTATACATATTAAGTACCTGAACCCGCCTACTCTCGCTTCTCATGCTAATTAGCTTATCAGTTCTTGGCGCTTGCGCAGATCCTTGTAAGGGTCGCAGACAGGGGTCTCTGGGAGGAAGGCCGTATGTCTTCCTCATGATGTATTTTCACCTCTTGCCTGGAATGCAAGGATCTTGCAAGCTTGCAGTGCCTCTATCAATCTGTGCTAATTGATGTCCTTGTGAGGGGCCCATGGACGTATTTCAGCCCTCTGTTTTTCTTTGTCGAAGAGATACGGGACGCGCCTTGGCTCTGCTGCCCGAGGGAGCAGCCGTGGGTTGATACCATTATGTCATCGAGTTCTTGCCTTTTACCTTTTCCTCGAGTTAGCATGAAGTTATCACAAGTAAGCCCTCTGCTATGAGAGAAAAACAGGATTGCCCCCTTTCACAGACCATTCCACACGATCATCTAGCTAAATTTCAAGCTCTATGCTATACCTGCTCCTATGCCTGCACATCAGCTGGCCGTTCACCATGTTCTGAATTGATGTCTTCTACAGCTGACAGAAAAAGCTCAGGAGGTTTCTCGGTCTGTTTCATTATTTCTGGCAAAGGTAAAGGCTGAGCTACAGGTTTAAAGGAGCTGCATATGTGTGTTCCCTGGGGAGGTTTCAGCCAAGCTATACCTTTAGGTCCTGGCTGCTTTAGTTTGGGAGGTATTGCTGGACGTTTAGCATGTTTTGAATTGCAGTCTGCTCCGGCCGAGAGAAACAGCTCATCAGGTACTAGGACTGTTTCATGTTTCCTGGCAAAGGAAAAGACTGACCTCCAGAGTGACAGAGGCTGTTAGTGTGTTCCCTTGTTAGGTTTAAGGCCAGCTATGTCTTTTAGTACTAGATGGTTTAGTTTGGCAGTTATTGCGGGACGTTTAGTATGTTTTGAATTGCAGTCTGCTCCGGCCAAGAGAAACAGCTCATCAGGTACCAGGAATGTTCCCCCTTTCTTGGGAAAGAGCTTTAGCTCCAGAGTGACCGGGGCTGCTTGTGTGTTTCCTGGGGAGGTTTCAGGCCAGCTATGTATTTCAGTCCTGGCGGCTTTAGTTTGGGAGTTATTGCTGGACGTTTAGCATGTCTTGAATTGCAGTCTGATCCAGCCGAGAGAAACAGCTTAGGAGGTATAAGTAATTTTCCCTCTTTCCTGGCAAAGGAAAAGCCGGAGCTCCAGAGTGACAGGGGCTGCTTTTGTGTTCCCTGGGGAGGTTTCAGGCCACCTATGTCTTTCAGTCCTTGTGGTCTTTAGTTTGGTAGTTATTGCTGGACGTTTAGCGTGTTGTGAATTGCAGTCTGCTCCGGCAGAAAGAAGCAGCTCACATAGCAGGTACAAGGAATATTCCCTCTTCCCTGGGAAAAGAAAAGCCTGATCTCCACAGTGACAGGGGCTGCTTGTGTGTTCCCTGGGGAGATTTCAGGCCAGCTATGACTTTCAGCCCTAGCTTCTTTAGTTTTGGAGATATTGCTGGACGTTTAGCATTTTTTGAGTTGTAGCCTGCTCCTGCAGAGAGAAGAACAGCTTAGGAGGTACCAGGAATATTCCTTCTTTCATTGCAAATGAAAAGCCTGAGCTCCAGAGTGACAGGTGCTGCTTGTGTGTTCCCTGGGGAGGTTTCAGTCCAGCTATGACTTTTCAGTCCTGCATACTTAAGTTTGGGAGGTATTGCTGGATGTTTAGCATGTTTTGAATTGTAGCCTGCTCCTGCCGAGAGAAGCAGCTTAAGAAGTAACAGGAATATTCCCTCTTTCCTGGCAAAGTAAAAGCCTGAGCTCCAGAGTGACAGGGGCTGCTTCTGTGTTCGCTGGGGAAGTTTCAAGCCAGCTATGTCTTTCAGTCCTGCATTCTTTAGTTTGGGAGTTATTGCTGGACAGTTAGCATGTTTTGAATTGCAGTCTGCTCTGAACAAGAGTAATAGCTCATCAGGTACTAGGAATGTTCCCTCTTTCCTAGCAAAAGAAAAGCCTGAGCTCCAGAGTGACAGGGGCTGCTTCTGTGTGTTCCCTGGGGAGGTTTCAGGCCAGTTATTTCTTTCATTTTTGGCTGCTATAGTTTTGGAGCTATTGCTGGACATGTAGCATGTTTTGAATTGCAGTCTGCTCTGGCCGAGAGAAAGAGCTTAGGAGGTACAAAGAATATTCCCTCTTTTTGTTGAAAGGTAAAGCCTGAGCTCAAGAGTGACAGGGGCTGCTTGTGTGTTCCCTGGGGAGGTTTCAAGCCAGCTATGTCTTTCAGTCCTGGATGCTTTAGTTTGGGAGTGATTGCAGGACGTTTAGCATGTTTTGAGTTGCAGTCTGCTCCGGCCCAGAGAAACAGCTTAGGAGGTACAAGGAATGTTCCCTCTTTACTTGCAAAGGAAAAGTCTGCTTTCCAGAGTGACAGGGTGTTGTGGTTTCACCCCGGCTGTGGGCTGAGATCCACGCAGTTGCCTGCTTCTTAAAGTAAAAGAGCAGGGGAAGAGGGAAAAAAGGGGGAGGGGAACAAGGGAAGGGAAAAGGAAGGGGCAAATAACTCCAAAACCAAGAAAGTAAGAGGCCCGTGGGTTGGGATAAGGATAGTTTACTAAGATAACAGAAAGATAAAATATAACAATGCTAACAGGACTTTAGAACAAAAGAATATGAAACTATTGATACACAATGCAGTTTCTCACCAAACCACACAACTCAGGCCGTACCACCCAGAGCTGTCCCGGAACCGACCGTCCCCCCAAGGAGCACGCGTCCCGAGACCGCCCCGCTTCTTCTTCCCAACAGCCCCCCGTTTTCCTAGGCAGGACGTAATTGGCATGGAATACTCTCTTTGGCCCATCTGGGTCACCTGTCCTGGCTTCGCCCCTCCTTTCTCAAGAATAGAGAAATAGAAGAAGCTAAGAAAGTCCTTGACTGTCTGACTGCAACTAAGAACATCAGAGTGTTATCAGCACTGCTTTCATTTTAACTCCCAAACACAGCATTCCATCAGCTGCTACAAATGAAATTAACTCTATCCTGACTGAAACCAGGACACAGGGGTACTTTTGTGTTCCCTGGCGAGGCAACAAGCCAGCTATGTCTTTCAGTCCTGGCTGCTTTAGTTTGGGAGTTATTGCTGGACATGTAGCATGTTTTGAATTGCAGTCTGCTCTGCCCAAGAGAAACAGCTTAGCAGGTACAAGGAATGTTCCCTCTTTTTGTTTAAAGGCAAAGCCTGAGCTCCAGAATGACAAGGGCTGCTTTTGTGTTCCCTGGAGAAGTTTAACACCAGCTATGTCTTTCAGTCCTGCATTCTTTAGTTTGGCAGTTATTGCTGGACAGTTAGTATGTTTTGAATTGCAGTCTGCTCTGGACAAGAGAAATAGCTCATCAGGTACTAGGAATGTTCCCTCTTTCCTGGCAAAGGAAAAGCCTGAGCTCCAGAGTGACAGGGGCTGTTAGTGTTTTGCCACAGGAGGTTTCAGGCCAGCTATGTCTTTTAGTCCTGGCTGCTTTAGTTTGGGAGTTATTGTTGAAGGTGTAGCATGTTTTGAATTGCAGTCTGCTACGGCCGAGAAAAACAGCTCATCAAGTATTAGGAGTTTTGTTGAGTAAATGATCTAGTCCATGATTTTCAGGCTCCATTCGTTGTAACAGTCTCTCATGGTCTCGCCATTGGATCGTTGCATGCTGCATCTCGGACTCTCGATCGATGCATCTGACATGGTCCATGGTCATAGTCTGTGAATCAAAAGTGTTCATTTTCAAAGGGGAAGAGGAAAAAGTTCTTATGGTGGCAGGTCTTGGTCCCATCATCGTGGCAGTCTTCCTTCATTGTCGTGTATGATTCCAGCTGTAACTCCATTGGTACAACAAACAACAACATACAGCAATTATAGTAATAATGAATATACAGTAATGGGTTATTTAGCACTTATTATAATACAATTTCTACCTTACTAATTACATTGGCTATTCTCACCTAAAATCAAATCCCTTTGAGGTACACATCGAACTTCTCCATCCTTCTGCATTACCCACCAAGTACAGCCAGGTCCTTGAGCAAAAACAATTCCCGACATAGGTTTACCTTTACCTGAAGCAGGGATGACCCAAACCGTCTTCCCTAATATACTCTTCATATGCACCACTGGGACTCTGTCTCCTTCTACAGTACGTGGAAATTTTGACTGGGCAGGACCAGCCCGATTGGTAGAACCCCTAGAGTTAACTAACCACGTGGCTTTGGCCAAATGTGTATCCCAGTGTTTGAATGTTCCACCACCCATTGCTTTTAGGGTAGTCTTTAAGAGTCCATTATATCGTTCAATTTTCCCAGAGGCTGGTGCATGATAAGGAATGTGGTACACCCATTCAATGCCATGCTCTTTGGCCCAGTTGTCTATGAGAGCATTTCGGAAATGAGTCCCGTTGTCTGACTCGATTCTTTCTGGGGTGCCATGTCGCCATAGGACTTGTGTTTCAAGGCCCAGGATTGTATTCCGGGCAGTAGCATGGGATACAGGATATGTTTCTAGCCAGCCGGTGGTTGCCTCCACCATGGTAAGCACGTAGCGTTTGCCATGGCGGGTTTGTGGGAGGGTGATGTAATCGACCTGCCAGGCCTCCCCATATTTATATTTCATCCACCGTCCTCCATACCAAAGCGGCTTCAACCGCTTCGCTTGCTTAATTGCGGCACACGTCTCACATTCATGGATAACTTGTGCAATAGCATCCATGGTTAAGTCCACCCCTCGATCTCGAGCCCATCTATATGTTGCATCTCTCCCTTGATGACCTGAGGAATCATGAGCCCATCGAGCTAGGAATAATTCACCTTTATGTTGCCAGTCTAGATCTACTTGAGCCACTTCAATCCTAGCAGCCTTATCTACCTGATGGTTGTTTTGATGTTCCTCCATGGCTCGACTCTTAGGTACATGGGCATCAACATGACGTACCTTTACAACAAGCTTCTCTAATCGGGCAGCAATGTCTTGCCATAAGTCAGCAGCCCATATGGGTTTGCCTCTACGCTGCCAGTTGTTCTTTTTCCACTGTTGCAACCAACCCCACAGGGCATTAGCTACCATCCATGAATCAGTATAAAGGTAGAGCATTGGCCACTTTTCTCTCTCAGCAATGTCCAAAGCTAACTGGATGGCCTTTACCTCAGCAAATTGGCTTGATTCACCTTTTCCTTCAGTGGCTTCTGCTACTTGTCTTGTAGGACTCCATACAGCAGCTTTCCATCTTCGCTGCCTTCCCACAATGCGACAGGAGCCATCGGTGAACAGGGCATATCGCTTCTCATTCTCTGGCAGTTTGTTGTAAGGTGGGGCTTCTTCAGCGCGTGTCACCTCCTCATCCTCTGGTGACATCCCAAAATCTTTGCTTTCTGGCCAGTCTGTGATCACTTCCACGATTCCTGGGCGATTAGGGTTTCCTATTCGAGCCCGCTGAGTAATTAGTGCAACCCACTTGCTCCACGTAGCATCAGTGGCATGATGTGTAGAAGGGACCTTCCCTTTGAACATCCAGCCCAGCACCGGCAGTCGGGGTGCCAGGAGGAGCTGGGCTTCAGTTCCAATCACTTCTGAAGCGGCTTGAACCCCTTCATAGGCGGCCAGTATTTCCTTTTCTGTTGGAGTATAATTGGCCTCAGATCCTTTGTAGGCCCGACTCCAAAACCCCAGCGGTCGACCTCTAGTCTCCCCTGGTGCTTTCTGCCAGAGACTCCAGGTAGGTCCATTCTCCCCGGCTGCAGTGTAAAGCACATTTTTAACATCTGTCCCTGTCCGGACAGGCCCAAGGGCCACTGCATGGACTATCTCGCGTTTGATCTGCTCAAAGGCTTGCTGCTGCTCAGGGCCCCATTGGAAATCATTCTTCTTCCGAGTTACGTGGTAGAGTGGGCTCACAATGAGACTGTAGTTTGGGACATGCATTCGCCAAAAACCTATGGCACCTAAGAAAGCTTGTGTTTCCTTTTTGTTGCTTGGTGGAGACATAGCTGCTATTTTATTGATAATGTCCATTGGGATCTGACGACGCCCATCCTGCCATTTTATTCCTAAAAACTGGATTTCTCGTGTAGGCCCCTTGACTTTACTTTGCTTTATAGCAAAACCAGCTTCCAAAAGGATTTGAAGTATCCTTTTTCCTTTCTCAAATACTTCCTCTGCTGTATTGCCCCATACAATGATGTCATCAATGTACTGCAGGTGCTCTGGGGCTCCACCCTTTTCCAGTGTGGTCTGGATTAGTCCATGGCAAATGGTAGGGCTGTGTTTCCACCCCTGGGGCAGACGATTCCACGTGTATTGGATGCCCCTCCAAGTGAAAGCAAACTGTGGCCTGCACTCTGGCGCCAGTGGTATTGAGAAGAAAGCATTTGCAATGTCAATTGTGGCATACCACCTGGCTGCCTTTGACTCCAATTCATATTGGAGTTCCAACATGTCTGGTACAGCAGCACTCATACCTGGAGTGACTTCGTTTAGGCCACGATAATCCACTGTCAGCCTCCACTCTCCATCGGACTTCCGCACTGGCCATATGGGACTGTTAAAGGGTGAGCGGGTTCGGCTGATCACCCCTTGACTCTCCAATTGACGAATCAGCTTATGGATGGGGATCAGGGAATCCCGGTTAGTGCGGTATTGTTTTCTGTGCACCGTCGTTGTAGCAATTGGCACTTGCTGTTCCTCAACCTTCAACAACCCCACAACAGAAGGGTCATCTGAGAGTCCAGGCAAGGTACGCAATTGCTCAATGCCTTCTGTCTCCAAAGCAGCTATTCCAAAAGCCCACCGGTACCCTTTCGGGTCTTTAAAATAACCTCTACGGAGGTAATCTATACCTAGAATGCATGGAGCTTCTGGGCCAGTCACAATTGGGTGTTTCTCCCAGTCCTTCCCAGTTAAGCTCACTTCAGCCTCTAACACAGTCAATTGTTGTGAGCCCCCTGTCACTCCAGAAATGCTGACAGGTTCTGTCCCTACGTGATTCGATGGCATTAGAGTACACTGGGCACCAGTATCCACCAGAGCCTTGTACTCCTGTGGGTCTGACGTACCAGGCCATCGGATCCACACAGTCCAATAAGCACGGTTATCCCTCTCCTCCACCTGGCTGGAGGCAGGGCTCCTCTATTGTTGCTGATCATATTGGCTGCTCACTGGTGCAGCCTTCTTCCTGGCAAAATCACGTTGTGGGATTCTTTTACCTCGCAGCTCATTTACTCGTGCCTGGAGGGCTGAGGTGGGCTGCCTATGCCACTTCCTCATGTCCTCACCATGGTCACACAGGTCAAACCACAGCTGCTGTCGCAGCGTGTCTCGTGGTGTGTACCTTCTGTATCCTCCCTTCTGGGATGATGGACGCTTTCTCCCAGTAGCTGCAACATTGCCCCATACGGGTTGGGAGTTGCACAAATTTTTGTCAAGTCGTTCGACCAGTTTCTCTACCGCTGCGATCACAGATTGGGAAACATTGTCCTGATATTTCCGGAGTTGGCAGGACACTTCACTTACAGTTGGTGGATACATATTATCCCAGTCTATTGATGCTAATGAATTGGTGTGCCCTGCTGGTGCACTTCGTACAACCTTACGCCACATATCTGCGGTGCATACAACTTCATCAGGGTCAGAGTGCCATTTGCCCAGATCATAATAAATGATCTCCCGTACAGCTAATTCTCTCAGATACTGGATAACTGCCTCTATGTTGTTACACTTGGGTGACTGACATGTAATATAGTCCTTTATGGGATACCTTTCCTCCACACTTGACAGTAGTCGCCTCCAGAGGCTGAGGGTTTCTGGCTTTTTCCCAATTTCCTTGTCAATGCCTCCTTCTCTAGCTAGGGATCCCAATTGCTTGGCCTCTCTGCCATCTAATTCCAGACTATCAGCCCCTTGATCCCAGCATCGGAGCAACCAAGTGATGATGTGCTCACCTGGGCGGCGGCTGAAATCTTTTCGAACCTCACGCAGCTCACTCAGGGTCAGGGATCGTGTGACAACCTCTGATTCTGCCTCATCCTGAAATGCCTGAGATGGCCCTGCTCTATCCTGAGGGGCTTGAGATGGCCCTGCTTTATCCTGAGGTGCTTGAGATGGCCCTGCTCCATCCTGAGATGCTTGAGATGACCCCGATTCATCCTGACATGCTCCAGATGGCCCTGATTCCTCCTCATCCTTCACTACACGAACTGATCTCTTTTGTTTCCTCTTTTGTACAGGAGCAACAGACACTGGCGGGGGTTGGTTTTTTGTTTTATCATCAGTATCTGCTGTAGGGGTTGCAGTAGCTGCAGCATCAGTTGGACAAGTTGCAGTAGCCACAGTGCTAGTCATAGTGGCCTTAGTGCTAGTCACAGTGGCCTTAGTGCTAGTCACAGTGGTTACAGTAGCTGCAGTGCCAGTCATAGGGGTTGCAGCAGCTGCAGTCTTTGCTGGTCTGTTTTCATTCTTTTCCTTCTGACAGTGCTGACAGTACTGACAGTGCTGCCTGCTATCAAGCAATGTTTTGTAAATAGTGGCCAGGGCCCAGCACAGTGCAGTAAGGTGTGTATCTCTGGCAAGCTTAGAGCAATTTCTTTTCAGATATGCAGTCACTTTTTCAGGGTCTTGTAACTGCTCAGGAGTGAAACTCCAAACCACCGGAGTTAAGAAAGTGCCTAGGTACTTGCCCATGCTCTGCCACTTGCCCTGCCACTCACGATTATCTGGCCTCACAGAAAAATCTTGAGTGGTATTCATAAACCTCTGCTTAATATTTGACAACAACTGAACCATCTGCACCAAACCTACAAACAGCAAAATGCTAGTTGGAATATCCCAGGGATAGTGAAAGTTTTTAAAAACTGCTAGCAGAGCTGTTGTATTTAGCCCAAAGGAAAAGAAAGCAGAACTCCCACCATACCAGCTGCCGTTATTAAACCCTTCCTGTCCAAGGAATGGACAGGGCAGCAAGCTCTCATACAAATACCAGCACAAGTTCACGATCCTCACTATTACTGTATCATAGATTGTAATCACAAAAGACAAGAACCAGACCAGGAAACGCAGCCTCGACATGGTAAAAAATCCTGCCAGGATTGCATACAGCATACGGTACTTTCGCGGCCACAGCTGTGACCACAGCCATGTGAATAAATACCACAGCATCGTGATCGGAGACTGCTTAAACAACAATACTTATCACAACTTTGTCTTAATTACAATAGGGTCAGAGCTACCGTTATCCCAACCTTTCGGGCCCCACGTTGGGCGCCAAAAAGACTGTCGTGGTTTCACCCCGGCTGTGGGCTGAGATCCACGCAGTTGCCTGCTTCTTAAAGTAAAAGAGCAGGGGAAGAGGGAAAAAAGGGGAGGGGAACAAGGGAAGGGAAAAGGAAGGGGCAAATAACTCCAAAACCAAGAAAGTAAGAGGCCCGTGGGTTGGGATAAGGATAGTTTACTAAGATAACAGAAAGATAAAATATAACAATGCTAACAGGACTTTAGAACAAAAGAATATGAAACTATTGATACACAATGCAGTTTCTCACCAAACCACACAACTCAGGCCGTACCACCCAGAGCTGTCCCGGAACCGACCGTCCCCCCAAGGAGCACGCGTCCCGAGACCGCCCCGCTTCTTCTTCCCAACAGCCCCCCGTTTTCCTAGGCAGGACGTAATTGGCATGGAATACTCTCTTTGGCCCATCTGGGTCACCTGTCCTGGCTTTGCCCCTCCTTTCTCAAGAATAGAGAAATAGAAGAAGCTAAGAAAGTCCTTGACTGTCTGACTGCAACTAAGAACATCAGAGTGTTATCAGCACTGCTTTCATTTTAACTCCCAAACACAGCATTCCATCAGCTGCTACAAATGAAATTAACTCTATCCTGACTGAAACCAGGACACAGGGGTACTTTTGTGTTCCCTGGCGAGGCAACAAGCCAGCTATGTCTTTCAGTCCTGGCTGCTTTAGTTTGGGAGTTATTGCTGGACATGTAGCATGTTTTGAATTGCAGTCTGCTCTGCCCAAGAGAAACAGCTTAGCAGGTACAAGGAATGTTCCCTCTTTTTGTTTAAAGGCAAAGCCTGAGCTCCAGAATGACAAGGGCTGCTTTTGTGTTCCCTGGAGAAGTTTAACACCAGCTATGTCTTTCAGTCCTGCATTCTTTAGTTTGGCAGTTATTGCTGGACAGTTAGTATGTTTTGAATTGCAGTCTGCTCTGGACAAGAGAAATAGCTCATCAGGTACTAGGAATGTTCCCTCTTTCCTGGCAAAGGAAAAGCCTGAGCTCCAGAGTGACAGGGGCTGTTAGTGTTTTGCCACAGGAGGTTTCAGGCCAGCTATGTCTTTTAGTCCTGGCTGCTTTAGTTTGGGAGTTATTGTTGAAGGTGTAGCATGTTTTGAATTGCAGTCTGCTACGGCCGAGAAAAACAGCTCATCAAGTATTAGGAATGTTCCCTCTTTCCTGGCAAAGGAAAAGGCTGAATTCCAGAGTGACAGGGGCTGCTTGTGTGTCCCTTTGAGAGTTTTCACTCCAGCTATGTCTTTCAGTCCTGGCTGCTTTAGTTTGGGAGTTATTGTTGGACGTTTAGCATGTTTTGAATTACAGTCTGCTCCGGATGAGAGAAACATATCAGGATGTACTAGGTCAGTTTGATAGATCCTGGCAAATGAAAAGCCTGAGCTCCAGAGTGACAGAGGCTGCTTGTGTGTTCCCTCGGGAGGTTTCAGGCCAGCTATGTCTTTCAGTCCTGGCTGATTTAGTTTTCGCGTTAGTACTGGACGTTTTGCATGTTTTGAATTACAGTCTGCTACAGACGAGAGGGAGGAAGGCCGTATGTCTTCCTTGTGATGTACTTTCATGGAATGCAAGGATCTTGCAAGCTTGCAGTGTCTCTATCAGTCTGTGCTAATTGATGTCCTTGTGAGGGGCCCATGGACGTATTTAAGACATCTATTTTTCTTTGTAGAAGAGATACGCTATGTGCCTCGGCTCTGCTCGCCCGAGGGAGCAGGCGTGGGTTGATACTGTGATAGATGAGCCTTTTGTTCAGCAAACCACCTGTACCCTGAAACAGGTTGCAACATCCTGTTTTATAAGAATGAATATTGTGAGTAGCTAACGAGGCTTAGAATCAAAGCAACCAATCAAAGAGCTTATTGATGAAGAGGACCAAATATGGAACAAGGGGTCAACTGAGGGACAAGTGAGGAAGACAAGAGACTTCATAACACCGACCACCAGAAGGTAGAAGACGACCCCCTAATAACAGCTGGCACACGCGCAGAAGAGAATGTACACGGAAGGTCTGATGGAAGATTCTAGACCAGGAATTATAACACTAATCAGGTACTAGGAAAGTCTCACGTTTGCTGGAAAAAGAAAAGGCTGAGCTTCATGTATAAAGGGGCTGTTAGTGTTTTCCCTTATTAGGTTTCAGGCGAGCTATGTCTTTCAGGCCTGATAGCTACATTACTTTGGGAGTTATTGCTGGACATTTAGCATGTTTTGAATTGCAGTCTGCTCTGGCCGAGAGAAACAGCTCCTCAAGTACTAGGAATGTTCCCTCTTTCCTGGCAAAGGAAAAAAGGCTGAGGTCCAGGGTGAAAGGTGCTGCTTGTATGTTCCCTGGGGAGGTTTCAGGCCAGCTATGTCTTTCAGAACTAGATGCTTTAGTTTGGGAGTTATTGCTGGACGTTTAGCATGTTTTGATTTGCAGTCTGCTCCGGCTGAGAGAAACGGCTCATCAGGTACTAGGACAGTTTCATGTTTTCTGGTAAAGGAAAACTGAGCTCCAGGGTTATGGGGCTCTTTGTGTGTTCCCTGGGGAGGTTTCAGACCAGCTATGTCATTCAGTCCTGGAAGCTTTAGTTTGGGAGTTATTGCTGAATGTTTAGCATGTTTTGAATTGCAGTTTTCTTTGGCCAAGAGAAACCGCTCATCAGGTTGTAGGAATATTCCCTCTTTCCTGCATAGGAATAGCCTGAGCTCCAGGGTGTCAGGGGCTACTTGTGTGTTCCCCTGGGGAGATTTCAGGCCAGATATGTCTGTCAGTACTGTCTGCTTTACTTTGGGAGTTATTGCTGGACGTTTACCATGTTTTGAATTGCAGTCTGCTCTGGCCAAGAGAAATAGCTCATCAGGTACTAGGAATGTTCCCTCTTTCCTGGCAAAGGAAAAGCCTGAGCTCCAGGTATAAAGGGGCTGCTTTTTTTCTCTGGGGAGGTTTCAGGCCAGCCATGCCTTTCAGTATTGGCTGCTTTAGTTTCAGAGTAATTGCTGGACATTTTTCATGTTTTGAATTGCGTTCTTCTATGACCGAGAGAAACAGCTCATCAGGTATTAGAACTGTTCCCTCATTCCTAACAAAGCAATAGCCGCAGCTCCACGGTGACAGGGGCTGTCTATGTGTTTTTTGGGGAGGTTTCAGGCCAGCTATGTCTTTCTGTCCTGGCTGCTTTAGTTTCAGAGTAATTGCTGGACGTTTTTCATGTTTTGAATTGCAGTCTTCTATGGCCGAGAGAAACAGCTCATCAGGTACCAGGAATGTTCCCTCTTTTCTGGAAAATGAAAACCTTGAGCTCCAGGGTTATAGGGCTGCTTGTGTGTTCCCTGGGGAAGTTTCAGGCCAGCTATGTCTTTCAGCCCTATCTTCTTTACTTTGGGTGTTATTGCGGGACGTTTAGCATGTTTTGAATTGCAGTCTTCTCCGGCCGAGAGAAACAGCTCATCAGGTACTAGGAATGTTCCCTCTTTCCTGGCAAAGGAAAAGCGTGAGCTCCAGGGTAATGGAGCTGTTTGTGTGTTCCCTGGGGAAGTTTCAGGCCAGCTATGGCTTTCAGTTCCTGTTTATTTAATTTGGGATTTATTGCTCGAAGTTTAGCATGTTTTGAATTGCAGTCTGCTACAGCCAAGAGAAATAGATCAGGTTGTACAAGAACTGTTTCATGGGTCCTGGCAAAGATAAAGGCTTAGTACCAGGTTTTCACAGGCCACTTGTGTGTTCCCTGGGGAGGTTTCAGGCCAGCTGTGTCTTTCAGTCCTGGCTGCTTTAGTTTGGGAATTATTGCTGGACCTTTAGCATGTTTTGAATTGCAGTCTGCTCCAGCCAAGCGAAATGGCTCAGGATAAACTATGACTGTTTCGTGTTTCTTGGTGTCGCAGTTTTGCATAGTTGGCTACTGAGAGAGAGGGCCAGGTGCTACAGAAAATGGCTGCTAGAGTCTTCTGCAGCCCTGCTCCTGGCCACTCACTTGGACAACAGACAACAACCTCCTGAATCCATGGATAAACAGTATGTTTGGAAAAGGGGACCAAGGGGTCCAAGGGAGCCTGTAAGTTGTACGTGTGGTTGGGGCAGCTGATAAATCGTGCAGAGACGTCTGGCGTACAGCATCGTCCCCATAGGAAGGGTACCCTGGTTTGGTAAGGGGGATTTGCTGACCAATAGGGGTGGCCGCTAGCGATCTTGGGAGTAGATCGAGCAAATCTGGAGTCATCGCTGCATCCCGATCGGGAGCCATAACGGACCTGTCGATTGGTATATATAATGGTATATATATCGGCTGGTATAAGGGACAGGAACGGGTAAGCGGACTCCTCGTAATTACATCTGGATTTTTCCTCAATCTGTTACGCACCTGCTCAGCAAACATTCATTGTAACGAAATCATAGAGTTTTACGTGCACGTGTGAAATAGGATCGTTGTCTTGTTGTTCTGTTGTTATGGTGCATCTGTTGTGGAAGTTTGGTGTTCGTGTGTGTATGCTACGTGAATGAGTGATCGCAAAACTAAGTCCGTTGTAAAGTAAGTAGGAATGTTATACAATCCTGAGAAGGAACACCCCTTAATAGGACCAGTAGCCTCACTTAAAATCAAGTGCTCAGAGTGCCATCTAGCGTTTAACAGCTTCTTGTGGTTCAGTGCCTTGACCGCATCTGTAAGACAGAGAAAACTGAGGTAATAACTGGCTCTGACTGTGGCCACCGCAGACTAATTCTAAAATTATGGCTAATAACCAAAGTAGAGCATCGAAAAAGAACCATCTAGGGTGTGTGCTAGCCTACTGCAAGGAATTGGTGGGATCAGGAGCACTGAAAATAAGAAAACACTTATTAAGTATTGTAATCAGTGGTGGCCTCTTTATAAATTGGAGGATGGGGCTAAATGGCCACTTAATGGGACATTTTATTACAACTAATGTTGTTTCTAAGAAGGGAAGGAAAATGGGATGAAGTAACATATCTGGATATGTTTTACACCCTCCAAAACCATCCGGAGTGGCAAAGAGATTGTGGATTAGTCCCACCACAAGATCCTATGGTACTTGCACTCGAGAGGGAAAGTAGGAAACACCAAGGTAGACTGAAGCGGTGTTGCTCGGCGTGTAGCATAGGGCAAAGGTGTACTAGACCCGACAAAACTCACCAAGTGCCCGAACAAGACCAAGATCTAACCGATTTGCTTAAGCCTCCCCATTGACCACAGGAACAGGATGAATGGGGACTGGGATGAGACCTCCACTTCTTCAGACCACCCTTTGTCCTCACAACTCAGAAGAAAGTCTCAACGGCCTTACAAGCACCTCTTCGAGAGGCGGTAGGACCTGAAGGTGGAACCATGTTAATTAAGGTACCTTTTTCCACTGCTGATTTAGATGCTTGGAAGAAGGTAGCCTGGGAATATCAGGTTGACCCAGTAGGTGTTCACCAAACACTTCAAATTTATGGTGAAACAACATAATCCTGATTGGGATGATATACAATTCTTATTAGAACATATGACCGAAACAGAAAAGCAGCTAATTCTGAAAACTGCAGGAGGTTTGCCTACTGATTACTATGAAAAAAGGGGAGAGGACGTTAAAGATTACTTCCCCCTTCAGGACCCAAAATGGGATGCTAATAGATCGGCCCATATGGAAAGGCTAAAGGCGTACCAGGATTGGATTTCTAAAGGGATGGAAAGAGCTATCCCCAAAACTATAAATTGGTCAGCCTTAGATGCAATAAAACAGGGTCATTCTGAATCGCCATCCGAATTCCTGGATCGACTGAGGGATGTAATGCGCCGCAAAACACCATTAGACCCTGAGTCAGAGGTAGGAACAAAGCAATTAGTTTCTCTGTTTCTGGGCCAGTCTGCAGGAGACATTAGGTGCAAACTCCAAAAGTTACGTACCACAGAAAGTCACAATTTGGAGGTTTTGTTGGAGGAGGCATGGAGAACATTTAGTAACAGAGAAGAAGGTTACAAGCAAGACCAGAAGAGGATACTAGCAATAGTGAGAAATGATGGAAATCAAAAATTTAAAGCCAGATCAACTCAGGGGTTAAGACCTCTGAGTAGAGACCAGTGTGCGACATGCAAGGAAAAAGGACACTTGAAGAATTAGTGCCCTGAGCACACTTATCTACGCAACAATCAAGGGAAAACGATAGCCCAGGTTGAAACAGAAAAATGACTAACCGACCTGGACGATCCCCTGGTAAAAATAAAGCTAGGGGAAGAACAAGAGGAAGTTGAATTTCTAGTAGACACGGGAGCGACTTATTCGGTCTTGAATCAAGCTTTAATCCCCTTGGAAAATAACTATGTTTCAGTAAAGGGTGCGACTGGCCAGGCTGAGAAGGCCTACCTCTGCAAACCTTTAAAATACAAATTGGGGACACAAGTAGGGATCCACAGATTTTTGTATATGCCAAATTCTCCAAGGGCCCTTCTTGGCAGAGACTTATTAGAACAATTGGAAGCCACAATTAAATTTAAGCAAGGAGAAGTCACTCTGGAGGTAGATGATCACCAATACATTCAAATAATGAGTTTATCCTTAATGGATACTCCTGTAACTGGGGAAATTGATACAAGGATTACCAATCAAGTGTATCCTGGAGTCTGGGCAACTGATGTACCGGGGCGGGCAAAGAGAGCACCACCAATAATAATAAAATTAAAGGAAGGACAGAGTGCAGTAAGAATTAAGCAATACCCATTGAAAAAGGAGGATAGCGAAGGAATTTGCCCAATTAGAGAACGGTTCATAGAACTAGAGTTACTAAGGGAGTGTGAATCGGAATTCAATACACCTATCTTCCCAGTTAAGAAACCTGATGGGTCCTATAGAATAGTCCAAGACTTAAGAGCTGTCAACAAAATCACAGAAGATCTATACCCAGTGGTAGCTAACCCCTACACCTTACTAACTACACTAGCCCCAGATTTAGCCTGGTTCACAGTCCTAGATTTAAAGGATGCTTTCTTTTGCCTCCCTCTACATGAAGCCAGCCAGAAAATTTTTGCTTTCAAATGGGAAAATCCCAAAAGTGGTTGAAAGACCCAGCTCACATGGACAGTGTTGCCACAGGGGTTCAAAAACAGCCCCACGCTCTTCGGAAACCAGTTATCCAAAGACTTGGAATCATGGGAACCACCATCAGAAGAAGGGAAAGTTCTACAGTACGTAGATGATCTTCTCGTCGCTACCAAAACTGAAGAGTCCTGTGTCACCTGGACCGTGAGTCTGTTAAATTTCCTGGGGTTACAGGGGTATCGGGTATCTCCAAGAAAAAGGCACAGGTGGTGTTGCAACAGGTCACGTACCTGGGGTACGAGATCAGTGCTGGACAACGAGTCCTAGGACAGGCTCGGAAAGAGGCCATATGCCAGACCCCCCGACCACGAACTGTAAAGGAACTGAGAACAGTCCTAGGCATGACAGGGTGGTGCCGGCTCTGGATATGCGACTATGGTTTGCTTGTTAAGCCACTATATTCCTTGATAGCAGCCAACCAGAAAGATCTCCAGTGGGATGCCGAGTCGGATCAAGCTTTCCATCAGCTGAAGAAAGCCCTGATGTCAGCACCGGCATTGGGACTTCCTGATGTAAGTAAGTAAACCATTTCTCCTGTTCTCCCACGAAAAACAGGGGATAGCACTAGGAGTATTAGCACAAGAATTGGGACCATACTTCTCCAAACAATTGGACACCGCTGCAAAAGGGTGGCCCAGTTGCTTGAGAGCAGTAGCAGCTGTCATTCTAAACATCCAAGAAGCCCGAAAATTCACCCTGGACCAGAAAATGACTGTCCTAGTTTCCCACACAGTATCCACAGTTCTTGAGACAAAGGGAGGGCATTGGCTCTCCCCACAAAGATTCCTGAAATACCAAGCTATAATGGTTGAACAAGATGATGTTGAGATTGTGACCACAAATATCATTAACCCGGCTTCGTTCCTTGAGGGGAACACCAGGGAACCAGTGAGTCATGATTGTCTGGAAACAATCGAGGCCACGTACTCCAGCCGCACAGATCTTAAAGATGTCCCTGTCGAAGGAGCCGAACACTGGTTCACCGATGGAAGCAGCTACATGTTAAATGGAAGGTGACACTCTGGATATGCTATCACCACCTCTGAAAAGGTAATCGAGTCTGGGCCACTACCAGCTGATGTCTCAGCACAGAGGGCTGAGATCATAGCCCTTACCAGAGCCCTAGAAAGAGCTCAAGGAAAAATTATAAATGTTTGGACTGACTCTAAATATGCCTTCGGAGTGGTGCATGCTCACGGGGCGATTTGGAAAGAGAGAGGACTGTTAAATTCTCAGGGAAAAACTATTAAACATGCAGAAGAAATCCTGAAACTCCTGGATGCAGTCCTACTTCCTGAGAGGGTGGCAATTGTGCACATCAGGGCACACCAGAAGGTGAGCACAGAATTGGAAAAAGGGAATGAGCTGGCAGACAGGGAGGCAAAACAGGCAGCCAAAGGAACTGATACAGTAGAGGGCGCGTTAATACCTGATGGACAACTGTCCTTAGAAGGTAAACCAGAGTATACGAAAGAAGACTGTAAGCTTATTGATGATATGGGGGGATCATATAATGAGGAAGGGTGGGCTATCACTTCCCGTGGGAGAATAGTGATCCCTTCCTACATGCTATGGTCAGTAGTCCGTGAAGAGCATAGAAAAAGGCACTGGGGGGCAGAGGCCCTATACAAAGACCTTATTAAAAATATAATAGCGTGAAACCTATACACTACTGTCAAGCAAGTAACCCAACAATGTGATCTTTGCCTCCAGACTAACCCTAAAATTGTAAAAGGGCTAAAATTAGGAAAAATTGGGAAAGGAAATGGTCCGGGACAACATTGGCAGATTGACTTCTCGGAATTCCCTAGAAAAGGGGGGTATCGATATTTGTTAGTATTAACAGATGCCTTCTCAGGCTGGCCAGAAGCCTTTCCATGCAGAACTGCTAAAGCACGGGAGGTGACTAAAATGTTGCTTCAAGAGATAATACCCAGGTTTGGAGTTCCTGCAGCAATATCCTCAGATAGGGGACCACATTTTGTATCTAAAATAGTACAACAGATCAGTCTAGATCTGGGAATAGATTGGCAATTACATACTCCACGCCGACCACAATCTAGTGGCCAGGTGGAGAAAATGAACCACCTAATCAAACAACAAATTATTAGGCTGGGAGAGGAGACAGATCTGACTTTGCCCCTGTCATTGCCACTAGCCCTTACCCAAATATGAACCAGACCCAGAGCAAGGCTCAGCCCATTTGAAATTCTGTATGGACGACCCTATGGGATACAGAAGGGGACGTCCTCACAAATAGGAGAAGAAACAATGGCACTAAATAAACAATTGAGGAAGATTGAAAAACATGTAATGGATACTCGTAGCAGGGGTCTGTATCCTAGTTGTAATGTTAATTTCTTTATAATATTAGATGCGGCTGAAGAACAATTAGAGTAAGAAAAGAATTGCGTGTCTATCGTAGAAGTGTAGTTCATGACTCAATCTATAATTATAACCTGCTCCTGAACTGCAATAGCACGTTTAAGAAAGCACTTAGATCTCTATGGGATTCTTCTCACAATCCTAATCATAAATCAAAGTCGGGCCAAGAAAATATTAGATTGACATGGTCCCAAGCTTATATCGGGTACACTGGGTCCATGGGGAAATATTCAGCTCGAGAAAATTTAAGTCTGTCCACCTTGGTTA
Organism: Hypotaenidia okinawae; assembly: GCA_027925045.1. Classification (NCBI taxonomy): domain Eukaryota; kingdom Metazoa; phylum Chordata; class Aves; order Gruiformes; family Rallidae; genus Hypotaenidia; species Hypotaenidia okinawae. The sequence continues at coordinate 10,525,621 of BSDF01000005.1, read as the reverse complement.
TGCATGGGAATCAAGTATATAGGAGGGAAGAATAGAGCAGAGATTCAGGACAAGACATTTACCAGCTTCAAGGGAATATAGGGGAGGAAATTGGAATAGGATGCCGACTAATTAATGGAACCACTTATAAAAAGGCATCCCAAATTACGGTATCAATTATTCCTACCACTGAGAGCACCAAATTATGTATCACTGAAGAACGAGACTGCTGGCATAACTTCACCCTAGCACAGACCTCGAGAGTGTCGGACTCTCATTTAAATTTGAAATAAAGGCCATTACTAAGTTGCTTACAACGAAAAATCCTGCTACAACCAGCACAATGCCTCCCACCCAACCCATGCCAGCATGCCAGCACTTAAACTTGAGCCCAACATTTATAAAATCGGCCCATATGTAATCAAAAACACGGGACAGCAGCAAGTATTGTTTAACCCAGAATGGTCACTTAGAACAGTAGAGTTACAGATGCAAGTAAATGTTTCCGACATAAAACCATCCTGTTCTCCCTTCCTACGAACCTCGCATGAGGGATGGAACACATGGCTAAGAAGGAAGGGAAACATTAATCAGAACTGATTAATAAGAGACGAGACTGGGGTGTTAGGAACAGGACTGGGAGTATTAAATTCAATAGATTCGGAAGTGATAATGAACAAATTAGCATCTACCACAGCAGATTTATCAAAACTGCAACAGCCATTGAGATCCTCATTACTAGCATTAGGAGCACACCAATGGTTGATTTCAAAGTTCTTTCCAGATGGGAAGAAATGAACATAAAAGACCATCAGCTTATTACTGAAGCCTTAGGTGGATTACAGGACGATGTCGCCCTAGCCCTAAGCTGCATCCAAGCCCAACTATGGATACAATCAGTAGCAGCATCCATAATAAGGAGAGGAAGGCATATTCCCTACAGAAATCAGAAAGATGGTTTGGGACAGTGCTACAGAAGTGGAAAGGAAACTCCAGTCATGGTGGAATATGGTCAACTTCACTTATGACCCTAACACACATACTGTCACAGCTTTTGTGTTAACGATACGTGACGCAGCAGCAATTACCATACACCCCATTGTGGCCCTCGGGATTAACCATGATGGAACTCTGCTGTATCCTTTTGAACATAGAACTTGGGCCAGGAAAATGGGCAATAAGTGGCAAACAGTAGACCTCGGGTCCTGTATTATGAGAGAACAGCAAGGCTTCCTCTGCGAAAGTAATACCATAATAGCTCAGGATACTTGTTTAGATACGGATCAAAAGATATGTCAGTTTGAAGCCCGACCAAATGCAGATTTAAAATCAATAGTTGTCTATGCAGGAAAGGGATGTGCATGTTTGAGAACAAGGTGTGACACAATAACCATAGATGAAAAAGTAGAAAAAACGAAGAGTTGCTCAAATTATTGCATTTGTAACTTTACTACTATCACAGGTTGTGATTTCAGCTATGCAGCCCCAATAACTACTTACCAACTATTAAGATCTGGTAGTACCCTATTAGAGAGAATATCTCCTGCCCCCATAGGATTAGATATAAGGAATATAGAAAATTTATTAAGACATGAAGATTTACAACGAATACTAGAAGAAATCAAAGACAAAGGGCAGGAAACACTTCTTACAATCCATCATGATGTGGAAGGGGTTAGGAAAATCTTAAAGTCAGACAGGATGGGAGTCATAACTGGTGGGACACTCTTTTGGGTTGGTCACCTTCTGCAACAGGGATCCTCAATACCATGGTGCACCCCATTGTAATTCTATTGATAAGCCTGGGAATTCTGTTAATATTGACCCTTATGTTGTACCTGTGGGTTTGGAGAATGTTTAAAAGGATCACCATTATATATGATGCCTTATATCATTCAGGAAAACTGTCTAAGTAAAAGAATTTACTTAAGGCAAGAGAAAAGGGGGATTGATGTGCAGGTAGAGGAGCAGGTATAGCATAGAGCTTGAAATTTAGCTAGATGGTCGTGTGGAATGGTCTGTGAAAGGGGGCAATCCTGTTTTTCTCTCATAGCAGAGGGCTTACTTGTGATAACTTCATGCTAACTTGAGGAAAAGGTAAAAGGCAAGAATTCGAGGACAGAACGGTATCACCGCACGGCTGCTCCCTCAGGCAAGTGGAGCCGAGACGTGTCGTGTATCTCTTCAACAAAGAAAAACAGATGGCTGAAATACGTCCATGGGCCCCTCACAAGGACATCAATTAGCACAGATTGATAGAGGCACTGCAAGCTTGCAAGATCCTTGCATTCCAGGCGAGAGGTGAAAGTACATCATGAGGAAGACATACGGCCTTCCTCCCAGAGACCCCTGTCTGCGACCCTTACAAGAATCTGCGCAAGAGCCAAGGGCTAATAAGCTAACTAGCATGAGAAGCGAGAATAGACCTGCAGGTTCAGGTACTTACTATGTATAGGTGTTGATAGAATATTCATTGTTTTATTGTATAAATGTAAGGTCGGTCTGCTGCCTCGGGATGCACGCTTGTGGAGGAGAAATCCCCCATGCATCTGCGCGCAATAAACATACCTACTTTATAACTTTCGAGTTATATTTCCGTACGTCACAGTAATAACTCCCAAAGTAAGCAGCCAGGACTGAAAGACATAGTTGGCCTGAAAAATCCCTAGGGAACACATAAACAGTACCCTTCAATCTGGAGCTAAGCCTTTTCCTTTGCCAGGAAACATGAAAAATTCCTAGTACTTCTCGGCCGTAGGAGAGTACATATCAAAAGATTATAAACGTCCAGCAATAACTCCCAAACTAAAGCAGACAGGACTGAAAGACATAGCTGGCCTGAAACCTCCCCAGGTAACACACAATTGACCCCTGTCACCCTGGAATTCAGGCTTTTCCTTTGCCAGGAAAGAGGGAACATTCCTCATACCTCCTGACCTGTTTGTCTCGACCGGCCCCAGCAGATTGCAATTCAAAACATGGTAAATGTCCAGCAATAACCCCCAAACTAAAGCAGCAAGGACTGAAAGACATAGCTGGCCTGAAACCTCCCCAGGTAACACATAAGCACCCCTTTAAACCTGGACGTTAGGCATTTCCTTTGCCAGGATATATCAAAGAGTCCTCGTACTTGATGAGCTATTTCTCTCGGCCGGAGAAGATTGCAATTCAAAACTTGCTAAACGTACAGCAATTACTTCCAAACTAAAACAGCCAGGACTGAAAGTCATAGCTGGCCTGAAACCTCCCCAGAGAACAAACAAGCAGCCCCTATAAACCTGGACCTCAGGCATTTCCTTTACAATGATCTATCAAACAGTCCTAGTACCTCCTGAGCTGTTTCTCTCGGCCGGAGCAGACTGCAAATCAAAACATGCTAAACATCCAGCAATAATTCCCAAACTAAAGCAGCCAGGACTGAAAGACATAGGTGGCCTGAAACCTCCCCAGGGAACACACAAGCGGCCCCTATCACCCTGGATCTCAGCCTTTTCCTTTGCCAGGAAACATGAAACAGTCCTAATACCTGATGAACTGTTTCTCTCGGATGGTGCAGACTGCAATTCAAAACATGCTAAACGTCCAGCAATATCTCCCACACTTAAGCAGCCAGAACTGAAAGATGTAGCTTGTCTGAAACCTCCCTAGCAACACACAAGGAGCCTATTTAAACCTGGAGCCAATGTGGAAAATGTTGAATTGTTGCTTTTTGCAAATTGAAATTTTGTAATATTGTTTTGCTATTTTAGTTAAATTGTGACTGAGTTCATGAGTTGGAACCCAAGGAAATGGGGCTCAACAAACAGACTGATTGATACTGGGATACAAAATTACCAGTTCAACAGGCAAAATGGGTTCTCGATACCATCTAAAAATTCTAAAGGGACTTTTTAAGAGTAATCCAGCCTGTGCTGGCAAGGACCCATCCCCCTGACAGGATGGCTCTGAGATACTGTGAGGACAATCACTGAAGGTGCCTCTAAGGCGTTGAACATACAAGTAAAGATAACAAATCTCGAGAGGAGGATTCCCCCCACCCCTTGCCTTTTGTTGTACCCACTGTTTTCGGACTAGTTGCAAAATTTGTGGTTTCTGCTAAACAAAAAGACAAACATTATCTGAAACCTGCATGAGCTTCGACTTCCTTTAACCGTAGACCCATGTCAATTGATGGGAAAGTTAAGATAAAATCAAGTACCTGCCAGTAAGCAATTGTCCCAGACAAAAGGGATATTTAAGTGTTATATAAGCTCATACATACTAATTTTCCTCACTAATGGGAAACGGGAATCTGCCAGACATGCAATGTGTATTACATTATATACTATTGTGAATATGGTGCCTTGGTTGAGCCAATAAACTTTCAAATCACTAATCTATCATTAAACGGGGGGAGGGATTCTGGACTTAAAAATGGTATAAAAATGCTACGTATTTTGACCAAAAGTGTGCCTACTTTTGGGTCACCCGCTCTTGCAAGAACGTATAATAAATTAATTACTGCTTCACTAACGTGTCTACCTCGAGTCCTTTCTTAGGACTATTTGGCATTTCTAACAGTTTGGGGGCTCGTCCGGGATCGACATCATCGCCGTGTGGAGCTCCTGCCACTGAAGGGCGGGAAGACACGTCTCGTTGATTTCAACGGCCTCGTGTATTGAGGTAGACCTAGTGAACCAGAGGGAAGGATAGTAGGCACCGCCATATCGACCAGGCAACTCTGTGCACAGACCAAGGTAAGAAAATTGGATGTTAAGTATTGCCTTGGTGGTCGGGACATTCGGGGAGACGTGTGTGTGTGTGTGTGTATTTGGACAAAGGAAAGTCTGCGAAGGAAGAGGCCGGAGAAGGGCGAAGCAAAAGGCGGATTTTGAAACTTACATCGTTGTGGTTACGCTTTGTGCATGCAATAAGTTTTTGTGCCCGGTACCGTGTATTGGATGAGTACTTTGAGTGAGAGTTGTGAGTGAACAGGACGCAGTCTGACTGCAGGGTGAATGCCGTGTCTCCACGAGGAGAGTGGCTGGAGACGGACACAGTGAATGGCAGATTTAAACTGTTTGTGTAAGTGAAATGAGTTTTGAACCAGGTGTTGTTTTCTGGTGTATACGGATCTAAGGATTTGTGTGTGTAAACCGTTGTTTGTGTGTTTTGTATGTAAGCAGCAGGTTGTGGTGCAATTTGGAAGCAATTTTTGGTGTGATGAATGGGAGGAAGGACTGGTCTGATTGGGATGGTGTTTCTGGTTGGGGACAGTTGAAGCGGGTGGTGTGTGGAGATTTGAAAAGTGAAATAACTAAATAAAACAGTGGCATATGGGAGGAGGACTCTTTGACAGCTTTCAGGGCTCCCGGTCAGGAGCAGGAACGGGTCTTTGCCCGTTTTGTGAACAGTGTGGTTTGTGTATGATGTTGCCCTTTGAGTTTTGTAACGTAAACTGTGTAACTACGATGTGACCTCCTGAGAGTGAATAGGGGAAATTTGGATACTAAGCCATGGTCCTCTCAGGATGTTTTGCCCCTGTGAATTCTGTACGTAAAGTGCATAATTACAGGATGGCCGCCCCTAATGTCATTGTGTGTTTCCCAATAATTGGTCGGAAACAAAGTAATCCAAATACAAATTTATGTTTATTAATCAGCAGGCGACAAAAGGCAAAGCAGCGCTGGGCGGCTGGGGAGTCTCAGCTCTACCAGCTGCCGCACAGTTCCTGCCCAAGTTATGGTTTTTATAGTGTTATAGTTCCTGGTCTAGAATCTTCCATCAAAACTTCCGTGTAGTCTTCTGCGCGTGCACCAGCTGTTATTAGGGGGTCGTCCTCTACCTTCTGGTGGTCGGTGGGATGAAGTCTCTTGTCTTCCTCACTTGTCCCTCAGTTGACCCCCTGTTCCATATTTGGTCCTCTTCAGCAGTAAGCTCGTTGACTGGTTGCTTGATTCCTGCAGTTTCTGCTTCTAAGTTATCTATTACTTAATTCTATGCCTCGTTGGTTACCTACAATATACGTTACATAGTTATTCTTATAAAACAGGATGTTGCAGTCTATTTCAGGATACAGGTGGTTTGCTGAACAAAAGGCTCATCCATCACAGGAGGGAGTACAATATACCTTCATACAACTTCCCCAAGGATGCAAACACTCCTGCCATTGCCCATAGTGTACTGGCAAGAACATTGAAGAAAAATGCTATCCTAAAAGGTGAATGACACCGGATTTCTAACCAATTCACCGTCAAGTGTATGTACGTTCGTGCAGTTCTCTTCTCTTTTAATCACAGGACTGCTCCAGTAAGAAAAAGAAAAGGGACAGCTGAGAAGAAGTGGGGTGGAGACCTCATAGGTATAAGTCTGAAATATGAACTGTACCTGGAAGAAATTGAAGAAACACTGAAACCTGAAGCACAGGCTGGGAGTTTTGGTTTTCTGGTCTTAGTTTTGTCTGTCTGTTTGTCTATTTGTTTCAATAAGAATGAATGTTTGTAACTCAAGTTTTAATAGTAAGAGCTACGTCATGGCTGTAGTTGTAAAAAAATCTAGTATATGGAATATGCAGCCTCGAGCTTTTGAACATGTCGATGGTTCTCTGATTATAAATCACACTGAACCAGACAATGTGATCTATAAAATGATACAAGGTTTTGCTCGTATGCTTAAGTTTTCTCATATTTCTCATATACCACATACCCCTACTCAAGGGACCCCTATAACAGCTCTCCCTGTGGACATGGGTAAAAATTTAGATTGGCTCTGGAACCAGAATAAGTCAATAATTTGGGGAGATTTTTGAATGGAAGTGGCCATTTAATAATACATTAAATCGAACCTCCATTTGGAGCCTAAATTGTTCTTATTTTCCCTTTGTTGGGACAATAAGACTTTGGGGTGCAGAGGCAAACAACTCTGATCCAGACACCCATGGGCAGGTACACGAAATGGGAATAAGCCATACTGGGGAAAGCACTTGGTCCTGGGGTATGTGACACCAGTAAACACACGGTGGTGTTTTGAATTTCCTTCAACACCCAGTAATTCATGTACATGGTTCATGTAATGCAAGGGCCACCTGTCAATTGTTTATGGTCTCAAGCCTGTGAGGAGGGGAGAAATGACAGGAGGGATTGCTGCCTCTGGTGGCCTCGACACAGGGTGTCAACACAGCCTTATGTGAAAACACCTGTGGAATTGCACAAACATTATAAATTGTACCACTAGTGAGAACCTAGAAAACAATTGTGGTTAATTCCTTCATTACAGCATTTAGTCAATGCCGCCTGCTTGTGTCAAAATTACAGAAATGAGAGGTAATAGTAGCAGAAACTATAAAGATTTAGAATATACTAAGAAATCTTCCTGTCAGATCCCTCGATCTATGGGCAATTGTGATTATGATGATTTAACTATTTGTGTTCCACATCAGTTAACTTGGATATGCTCAGATGGGACTATTACAGATAGGTTACTTGGGGAATGAAAGAATCATGAAGATTACCTAACAATTGGTCTGCCCAGACATGTGAATTATGTAAACTTGTTAAATGGGACAGAAGGGACGATTTATACTGATTCAAGGTATGCTTTTAGGGTAGTTCAAACATTTGGAAAAATATGGGATGAAAGAGGGTTAATTAACAGTAAAGGAAAGGAGTTGGTACATGGGGAACTGGTGAAACAGGTTTTGAAGAATTTACTCTTACCCAGAGAAATTGCAATCCTCCATGTAAATGGGCATCAGAAAGGGAATTCCTTTGAAGCTAGAGGGAACAGATTGGCAGATGAGGTAGCCAAAGAGGCTGCCTTGGGGCCTGAGTTTGTTAAGATGTGTAATCCTACTCATTGTGTATCTGAACCAAAGGAGGTTCCAATTTTCACTGAAGGAGAGAAAAAGGAACTGAAGGAATTGGGAGCTATTGAAACAGGAGGAGGGAAGTGGATTCTTTCAAATGGACGAGAAATGCTAACTAAGCAAATCATGAGGGAAATAATGGCCATTTTACACCAAGGGAGTCATTGGGGGGTACAAGCAATGTGTGATTTAATCCTAAGGAAGTATGGATGCATAGGAATTTATACTATAGCTAAACAAATCTGTGAAAGGTGCATTGTTTGTAAAAAGATAAATAAAAAGGTTCTCAAGAAACAGCCTCAAGGAGGAAGAGAACCCGGTTTAAGACCTTTTCAAAGTATCCAAGTAGATTTCATGAAATTGCCACCCATAGGAAGGTTGAAATATTGGTTGACCATCTAACAGGATGGGTAGAAGCATATCCAATGGCTTCAGCCATTGCATATCCAATGGCTTCAGCCATTCACAAACATTGGTGTATACAGCCTACCAAGAATCCTCTTCTCATCAAACTGAAGAAACAATAATTTAAAGACTATTTGAAATATTGTTTTTGTAGTATAGATTTTGTTTAGTTTTTATTACCTATTGTGTTTGAGGAGGGGTAAAAGGGTTGAAAATGTTCAAAATAATGTTTATATGGTGCTTATACTTCACTATAATGAAAATAGGAGTGTTGGGTCATGCCAGAAAACCCCTTAATAAGCAAAAGAACTTACAATTCAGCATTCCAGAGGGGACTGGGCTCCAAAGCACCATGTTTGATGCTTGTCAGATTTTAGATTGTGGAGGTCTAAAAAAACCAAAAAGCACCAAGTAGTGCAGAAAAATACATGTGTCCTGAACCAGTACAAAGTCGGACACTTCATGGGGAGGGTCCTCCTTGCCCCTCTTGGAGCAATGTTTGGTGGACTACTAAGGTTAATGGATGGACAGCAGATGTGAATCAAGAAAGTTGGTATTGGAAACCCCTAAAACAGATGATAACAATATAAAAAGGACACACTACCAATAATTGTAAAGAAGGGGAGTGTAATCCTATAATAATTAACATTAATAATGCTAATAATACTGTCACTCGATCCTATGGACTAGGGATAGAGGTCACAGGAAAAGATCCATTAGGGCAATTCAGGATAACGGTAGAAAATTCTGAAAATAGAACTTCAAACAAGGAAGAAGGGAAAAGTACACAGAAACCTAGGACAGAGGTAGGAGAACTTTTCAATGATCCTACAATAGTAAAAGTAATAAGAATTGAGGATTTGAAACAGACATTTGAAGTAGAAACAGGATATGGAGAGACGAATGCCTGGGTGGAATGGATAAAATACACTGTGAATAGTTAAGCAGTATGTGCCTCAGGTCGACCTAAACCACAAGTTGTACCTTTTCCCCTAGGATGGTCCAATGATCACACAGGGATGGAGTGCATTATTGCACTGTACCAGAAAAAAACAGCCTGGGGAAATGACACCTGTAAAACACTTTCACTTCTCTTCCCAGCCTTGCTGAATAAGAACATTCAAACACCCCCCATTGTCACAGGTGTAGTTGGAAACCACACGGCTTGTCTCTCACGACAGGGTGGAGTGGCTACACAATTTTTAGGGGAGTTCTCAGGATGTAAGAGAACGTTGAATGTGACAAATGTTAAAGGTGGGAACTATTCATCATTACACGTTTCCAGAGTTGACTTGTGGTGGTATTGTGGAGGAAGAGTTCTGAGATATATTCTTCCTTGCAACTGGAAAGGCACTTGTGCTATTGTACAATTGGCTATCCCATTCACCCTGGCATTCCGAGAAGATAAGGTTTCTAAAGAAAAAGAGATCAGGGCCAAAAGAAGCATATTGGGAACTTCCTTTGATGACAGAATATACATTGACTCAGTTGGAGTTCCTTGAGGAGTTCCTGATGAATTTAAAGGTAGAAATAAGATCGCTGCAGGCTTTGAATCATCTTTTTTTTTTTGGTGGGTCGCTGTAAATAAAAATGTAGATTGGATCAATTATATCTATTATAATCAACAAAGATTCATAAATCATACAAGGGATGCTGTTAAAGGAATATCAGAACAATTGGATGCCAATAGCAGAATGACGTGGAAAAATTGAATGGTCTTAGATATAATGCTAACAGAAAAAGGAGGAGTATGTGTTATGTTAAGGGGACGGTATTGCACATTTATACCAAATAATACAGACAAGGAAACAGTCCTAATACCTTCTGAGTTGTTTTTCTCGGACGGAGCAAACTGCAATTCAAAACATGCTACACGTCCAGCAATAACTCCCAAAGTAAAGCAGCCAGGATTGAAAGAAATAGCTAGCCTGAAACCACCACATGCAGCCCACAAGAAGCCCCTCTGCCCCTGGGGATCAGGGCTTCCTTTTTCTAGAGAACCGTCCTAATAATTGTTCCCTAGGTGTTTTTCTCAGCAAGGGCAGCCTTTTATTCACAACATGCTAAAGGTCCAGCAATAGCTCCCAAACCCAAGGAGCCAGGACTGAAAGACATACCTGGCCTGAAACCTCCCCATGCAGCCTACAAGCAGCCCCTCTGACACTGGGGCTCAGGACTTTCATTTTCCAGGGAACCTTCCTAATACTACTTCCCAAGGTGTTTTCCACGGCCCGAGCAACCTTCAATTGAAAACATGCAAAACGTCCAGCAATAGTTCCCTAAACAAAGGAGCCAGGACTGAAAGACATACCTGGCCTGAAACCTCCCCATGCATCCAACAAGCAGCACTTCTGACCCTGGGGATCAGGGCTTTCCTCTTCCAGGGAATTCATTTAAGGAATTCTTCCCTATATCTTTTTCTCAGCCGGCGCAGCCTTCAAGTCAAAACATACTAAACGTCCAGCAATAGCTCTTCAAACGAAAGGAGTGAGGACTGAACAACATACCTTGCCTGAAACCTCCCTGTGCAGAACACCCACAAGCAGCCCCTCTGACTCTGGGGCTCAGGGATATCTTTTTCCAGGGAACCCTCCGAATACAACTTCCCTAGGTGTTTTTGTCGGCCGGGGAAGCCTTTTATGCAAAACATTCTAAATGTCCAGTAATAGATCCCAAACCAATGGAGCCAAGACTGAAAGACATACCTGGACTGAAACCTCACTGTACAGCTTAGAAGCAGCCCCTCTGACCCTGGGGATCAGGGATTTCTTTTTCCAGGACACTCATTTAATAATTCTTCCCTAGGTGTTTTTCTCGGCCGCAGCAGTCTTCAATTCAAAACATGATAAACGTCCAGCAATAGCTCCCAAACTAAAGGAGCGAGACCAAAAGACATACCAGGCCTGAAACCTCCCCAAGCAGCCTACAAGTAGACCCTCTGACCCTGGGATTCTAGGATTTCCTTTTAAGGGAACCCATATAATAATTCTTCCCTAGGTGTTTTTCATGACAGGAGCAGCCTTCAATTCAAAACATGCTAAATGTCCAGTAATAGCTCCCAAACCAAAGGAGCGAGGACCGAAAGACATACCTGGCCTGAAACCTCCCCATGCAGCCCCTCTGACCCTGGGGCTCAGGGCTTTCCTTTTCCAGGGAACCCTGCTACTGATACTTCCCTAGGACTTTTTCTCGGCCGGAGCAGCCTTCAATTCAAAACATGCTAAACGTCCAGTAATAGCTCCCAAACCAAAGGACCCAGGAGTGAAAGACATACCTGACCTGAACCCTCCGCATGCAGCCGACAAGTAGTCCCTCTGACCCAAGGGATCTGGGCTTTCCTTTTCCAGGCAACTCTTTTAATAATTCTTCCCTAGGTGCTTGTCTCGGCTGGCGCAGCCTTCAAGTCAAAACATGCTAAACGTCCAGCAATACCCCAAACCAAAAGAGCCAGGGCCAAAACACATACCTGGCCTGAATCCTCCCTATGCAGCATACAAGCAGCCCCTCTGACCCTGGGGCTCAGGGCATTCTTTTTCTAGGGAACTAATTTAATAATTCTTCCCTAGGTGCTTTTCTAAGCCGAAGCAGCCTTCAATTCAAAACATGCTCAATGTCCAGCAATAGACCAAAAACCAAAGGAGCCAGGACTGAAAGACATACCTTGCCTGAAACCTCCCCATGCAGCTAACAAGCAGCCCCTCTGACCCTAGGGCTCATGGCTTCCTTTTTCTAGGGAAACCGTCCTAATACTACTTCCCTAGGTTTTTTTCTCTTCAGGAACCGCCCAAAATTCAAAACATGCTAAACGTCCAGCAATCGCTCCCAAACCAAAAGAGCCAGGACTGAAAGACATACCTGGCCAGAAACCTCCCCATGCAGTCAACAAGCATCCGGTCCACTGACCCTGGGGCTCAGGGCTTTCCTTTTCCAGGGAACCCTCCTAATACTACTTCCCTAGGTGTTTTTGTCGGCTAGGGAAGCCTTTTATGCAAAACATGCTAAATGTCCAGTAATAGCTCCCAAACCAAAGGAGCCAGGACCGAAAGACATACCTGGCCTGCAACCTCCCCATGCAGTCCACAAGCAGCCCCTCTGATCCTGGGGCTAAGGGTTTTCCTTTTTCAGGAAACTCATTTAATAATTGATACTTCCCTAGGTGTTTTTCTCGGCCAGAGCAGCCTTCAATTCAAAACATGCTAAATGTCCAGTAATAGCTCCCAAACCAAAGGAGCCAGGGCTGAAACACATACGTGGACTGAAACCTCTCCATGCAGACCACAAGCAGCCCTGTTATCGACAAATTACACTCACTCGAGAGTGCAGTTAGCAGCAGTTTAATCAGAGAGAAAGAAACAGCGGCGCCGGGCGGGCAGGGACCTAAGTCTCACCACACCGCGCCGTTGAGGGGTAGGTTACAGAGTTTTATACCTTGCGACAAACAAAGCAATTCATCTTAAAACTATCAGTTCATCTTGACGCACAAAGTCCATACATTCTTATCCCTTCATCTTCTGTCCAATCATTATTTAAGGTACATTCCTTCCTTGGGTACGTGACTTTCGGTTCCCGTTGCGGACCCCGAAGGTCTCCTTTTCCCATCAGTTTGGTGGTTTCGGGTCACCAGAGTGGCTTTTCTCTTAGATCCTCTTGTTCCTCTTCATCGCTTGTTCTGCCCCTCCAGGTTTTTAGTAAATTACAAGATGTAAGATTAGTAGCCTTTTGTTTAAGTTTATGCAAGCACAGAAACCTTTCACCCTAAAATTAATGTTTAAAGCGTAAGCAGGAGTCTTTTGAACTTAAACACCTTATCAGTAGTTCCTGACTGAGGGGAATTTATCCAGAGAATCAGCAAACGTTGGTGACAATTCCACCCCTTTTCTCTAAATTACCTGTTTGCTGATTCTATGGTTCGGATTGTAAGGATTTCAATTCGGTCTATTCTTTGTTTTATTAAAGCTACTATTCTATTGAGTATACAAGGCCCAAAGGTTAATATAAGAATGAGGATTATTAGAGGCCCCGCAATAGTGGATAATAGGGTGGTAAGCCAAGGTGACCAATTGAACCAATTTTCATACCAAGGGGCCTGAGATTCCCTCTCTCTCTTTCTTTGCTCCAGCCTTTCTCTTACTTTGGCTAGAGAATCCCGAACTATTCCAGTGTGGTCAGCATAGAAACAACATTCTTCTCCTAAAGCTACACACAATCCTCCTTCTCTTAGAAACACCAAGTCTAATCCTCTCCTATTCTGCAGGACCACTTCTGATAAAGATGTTAACAATTTTTCGAGATACGAAATTGATTTTTCTAATTGTGCTAGATCTTCGTCTACAGCAGCTTGTAATGCCGATAGTCCCTTTTGTTGTAATATTATTGAGGTAGTTCCTATTCGGACTCCCACTATACTGAGACCCACTAGGGTAGCTACAGTGAGAGCTGTTATAGGTTCTCTTTCATACCTTGATAAACTCTCCTCCTGAGCCCTCATTATTTCAGTTGAGGAGTGTATCAGTATTCGTGGTACCACTGTAACTTGGACACAAAATTCGAAGTTCTGATATACGATCAATAATGATAAACAGGGCTGGAGACCTGATTTTGAACATATCCACCGAGACCCATTGTTAGGGATAGCCCACTTCCATTGTGTGGTTGGTAAGGTGGTTTCATTCCAAATTAAGGTTATATTACATGGGTTTTGTTTGCTGTTTGGAACCTTTCCCACGCATTGCCCTTTCCCCGTTATTTCCTGTAGAGTGATTTTAGCTTTTTGCTGATCTGCACTTGTCCAACTACATTGTGAGGGAGGTATAGTCATATTTCCCACAAAAAATGAGAGGGGTTTGCTATACCCTCATAGTAGGGTGGTCTGATTCCATAACAAAACCAACATTCACTAGTGATATTGGGGTGTGTTTGGTTAATTACTGTGAAGGCGGCCTTCATTAGCGTCCAGAGGGGATTTGTCCAAGGAATATTTTCTTGCCCCTTCTGGTTTGTAAACATTGTGGACGCTGGGAGAGTTGTAGGCGGAGCTAGGTTGATAGTTTGGGTTGTAGGATCGCTCTTTGTTGGAGAGAGGAGGATCTGATTGGGTCCCATAGCTGAGGGGAACTGCACAGGCTTTTTCTGTATCCAAAAGACACTCCCAGGATCTTTTCCTGGGGCGTAATATCTTAGTCCCCAGGTTTTTCCTATTAACCATCCTGGATCTTCCTTTTTGTGGATGTTCAGATATATACTTCCATTACAGATGGGAGTTTGAGACCCTGTGGACCACTGCCCAGGATTATGGGAAACTTCCCCCCCATGCCATATGGAAGCCGACACCCCTTTGGGGCCCATTCTATAGACAAGAACTGATCTTTTTCTGTGGGGATCCAGGCTGTAGCAATGGTTTCACAGCCCCAGTATCCACAGAAGTAATCTCCGGGCAAATTACAATATCCTTTCCCAGGATTTGAGCTAGGACACATATAGAAGTGGAAGCGATTTTCGCACCGGCCACTTACTACAATAACGTCTGCAAGCTCACAGGGTGTAGTTAAGAATTCGGGGGCTTCATTAGTAACGATTGTTCTTGTTACTATTTCCCCCTTTTTCATACTTTTCAATGTCCACTCAAATGGTTGGTGGGATTCTCCTCCCCACCCAATGAATATGAGGAGGGTGACCTCGTAAAAGATGGACCGTCTGCCCCACATGTCTGAACCGTTTTGCCTTCCTTAGTCTACTCCGTAGCAGGGAGCAACTAGGTTAATTCTTCTTGGCAACAACCGGTTGTCTTCAGGGGTGGTCTCTAAATTAGTATTCTGTTTTGCCCTCTTTGATTATGTGATTTTTGCTTCTATCAGTTCTTGTCCTATAGAATTTTAGGATTCGGTCAGAACCTCAATTTAGGGCTGGACGCTCACGTAATTTCCAATGAAATCTTTTTTACACTTGGTTATTACTTTAAGTCGGTCAGATTCAAAAAACTCCCACCAATAAGGGATCAATAATTCCCATCCACAAAAAAGTGTAAGCACATTTTCCTGTCCTGATCTATAATTTCTATGTTGTCTACAATGTATACAATAAGCTTGTCTATACCGAGAGGTACAATTCCAAACTTGTTTACAATTGTAACATACACATTGAACCCAGGCCTCGTGACCTGATAAAGGGTGTTTTAAACAAGGTATTCGCCTTGGCAATACAGATTGAGCTGAGATTTCAGTTTCTATGTCACAACACAAAGCTAGGATCTGCCCCTCTTCACAAGTTCTATAGAGACCTCCCCCCTCCCCTATGTGTGGTATTCTTCCCTGTACCCAGGGGACATACAATACCCTCCGTAATGTTTCATGGGGTGGCAGCCCAAACCAAAGCTTGAGTCTGAGGGGGATTCTTCTTTTTTTGTTGTTCGTTATAAGCCCTATTAACATTTTGATTTCGCGGCACCGAATCACGGATGCCTTGTATCATTATTTCTCGTAAATCAGCCATATGATTACGATGTTCGGCATTCTGGTGATCCCAATTGGGTCGATTCAGAGGCCACTTTTGTTCCCCATTGGGTCCTTGAGCATGCCTTTGGTCCCAAAACCTCATACCCGCAGTTCGGATCATCCCCCTTTCTTCATTTGTAAATAATACTCTTAGGATTGCATCTAATTCTTCCCATGTATATATATTAGGACCCAAAAATTGGTCTAACCTTTCTGCCACCCCTAATGGATCGTCTAAAAGCCGCCCCATTTCCTTTTTAAATTCCCTTACATCTCCACTGTTAAGTGGTATGGATATATATCCTATACCTGGTTGAGGTCCACCCATGGGTGCCTCTTGTAAGGGAAAGAGCCCCTGAGCTGCCTCTCTTTTGGCTACGCTCCTAGTCCGAGGTCGATTTATAAGGGTGTCTGGGGAAGGCGACGGAGCCGATGGATGATTCTCTACATAAGGAGGAGGATATATTAATTCATCGGAATTCCTCCTTTTGGGTTTTTCCCCTAAGGAATAGATTGTCGCTATCTCATCACTCTTAGAGGCGAGTATCCATAAAAAGGCATACTGACTTTCCTCTTGACTGTATGGAGTTTTATTATTAACATAAAAATTTAGGGCCTGGCATACCCAATCTTCAAAAGATCCAAATCGAGGCCAAAAAATATTTTTACCAATTTCCTTCTCCCCCCATATATACACACAATAATGAATCATTTTCTCTTTTGATTTTCCCTTCCTGGTTGCGGACCCTCCCCAATGTCGTATCATCAGCCCCAAAGGACTCTCTGGAGGGACTTCTGGGTTGGGAGATTTTTTTCTGTTTGCTACTTTCCTGACCCATTTAGGGAATTATACTCGAACGGAATCGCAATGACTTACCAGTACCTTCGGAAAGACCGGGATCGCGAGGTTTACGTACTGGATGTCCAAAAGCTCGCCGTTCCGGCCGAGCTTCTTCGTTCGGTATCTTCGTGCACGGGAACCAGGTTTCTTTCTCTCTGCCGTTCGGAAAATCCGGGGCTGACCACACAGGGGACCTTCCCAGGCCCCTCGAAAATCGAGGGGGGCGCCTCCTGTAGAAGGGTCTGGGGTCAGTTACCGGATCCGAGTCACGGCACCAAAATTGTTATCGACAAATTACACTCACTCGAGAGTGCAGTTAGCAGCAGTTTAATCAGAGAGAAAGAAACAGCGGTGCCGGGCGGGCAGGGACCTAAGTCTCACCACACCGCGCCGTTGAGGGGTAGGTTACAGAGTTTTATACCTTGCGACAAACAAAGCAATTCATCTTAAAGCTATCAGTTCATCTTGACACACAAAGTCCATACATTCTTTTTTCTTCATCTTCCGTCCAATCATTATTTAGGGTACATTCCTTCCTTGGGTACGTGACTTTCGGTTCCCGTTGCGAACCCCGAAGGTCTTCCTTTCTCGCCAGTGTGGTCGGATTTTTATTCTTTGTGTGTGGTTTCGGGTCACAAGAGTGGCTTTCTCTTAGATTCTCTTGTTCCTCTTCATCGCTTGTTCTGCCCCTCCAGGTTTTAGTAAATTACAAGATGTAAGATTAGTAGCCTTTTGTTTAAGTTTATGCAAGCACAGAAACCCTTCACCCTAAAATTAATGTTTAAAGCGTAAGCAGGAGTCTTTTGAACTTAAACACCTTATCAGTAGTTCCTGACTGAGGGGAATTTATCCAGAGAATCAGCAAACGTTGGTGACAAGAAGCCCCTCTGACCCTGGGGATCAGGACTTTCTTTTTCCAGGGAACCCTCCTAATACTACTGCACTAGGACTTTTTGTCGGCCGGAGCAGCCTTCAATTCAAAACTGCTGCTGAGGAGAAGGGCTCTGAAGTGGGAGACTCGGTCCAGGGACCCCTTGCTTCAAGCAACAACCCTCGGGCATAGATCCACGAGGGCAACTAACAAAAGGCGACAAAGATCAAAAGGAGAGAGGCAGCGGTGTGGCCATCAGCATCCATCAGCGCCCATCAACAGCCATTGCTCCTCCCCTGCACTGCCCGGAGCGGTGACTCATCGGGGGCGGAGCTAAGGGCGACAGGAATTATCCCTCTCCATACAAGAGGGGCCTCTGGGAGCATGGTGACCCGGAGCACAGGGAACAGGACAGGCAAACAGGGCGTGAGGCGGCAGAAGGGCGTGGCGCGGCAGTAAGCACAGCAGTTCCTGCAGGCAGAGCAAGCAGGCAGAGCAAGCCTCCCCTCCTAGGTAGCTGAGAGGGTAAATTCAGTCGACCGGCTCACAGAGTACAAAGGGCGAGCCAAAGGGTTCCCTGTCTGCTGTGTGCACAGACAGTTAACCATGGTCTCCACCAGGCGGAGAGGTTCTCCCTACAAATCTGGGGCAACCCTGACGGAGGGCCTGCCTCGGGATGCTGCGGTTCAGGTCTCTGGCTGCAGGGAATGCCAGAGTCTGCAGTTGCCAGGGAAAAGAGGCAAGCACCTAACCTGTGTGAGGTGTGAGCAGGTCCACGATCTGCTTTGTTTGGCAGTAGAACTAAAGGAAGAGCTCAAAGGCTGAGAGCGATCAGGGATTGCGAGCGAGAGATTGACTGGTGGAGTAGCTCCCTGGCGTCCCAGAAGGAAGAGAGTCGGGAAGACACCTCGCACCTGAAGATGGTCCCCCCTCTCTGCCCTAGCCAGGTAAATGGGAGTGACCCAAACCCCGAGGAGGGCTGGAAGACAGTCCCGACTCGCCGTCGTAGGCACTCCCCCTGCCTACCTACCCCACTCCCCCAGGTTTCCCTAAGCAACAGTTTTGGGACCCTGGTAGTTGAGGAGGAGGTATGTGAGGGGATTAATCCAGCCCCTCTGCCTCAGAGGAAGCGGAAACCTAGAGTGAGGCGATCATCCGCATGCCTTGAGACTGCCTCTGTTAGGCAAGAGAGAAAGGTAGTTGTAGTAGGGGATTCCCTTCTCAGAGGGACAGAGGCCCTATATGTAGACCAGACCCTACACGCAGGGAGGTGTGCTGCCTCCCTGGAGCCTGGGTCAGGGACATTACCAGAAGGCTATCAGGGCTGGTTAGATCCACTGACTATTATCCATTACTGATAGTTCAAGCAGGCAGGGACGCAATCACAAAGTGTAGCCTGCAAGCTGTCAAAAGGGAATTCCGGGACCTGGGGCGCTTTGTTGAGTGAGGGGAGCCCAAATAATATTCTCGTCTATCCCCACTTGTGGGAGGAGGGGCTCAGAGCAGGACAGGAGAACCCACGAGTTGAATGTGTGGCTGAAAGGCTGGTGCCGGCGCAAGAACTTTGGGTTTTTTGACCAAGGGATGGTGTACTCTGCTCCTGGCATGAGTACTGCTGATGGGGCTCACCTGTCCCATAAAGGAAAGCGGATCCTTGCCCAGGAGATGGCAGGGCTCATTGATCGAGCTTTAAACTAGTTAGGAAGGGGGAAGGGGATATTAAGAAGGCTGCTGGGGTTAGGCAAGTGCTTCGGGAGTCACAACGGGAGTTGATGGTGGAAAAAGGTAAATACCAACAGCACAGTGGTGGACTTGGGGACGTTTTTCCACGTGAGAGTAGGGAAAATTCTGTGGATTGCCCTGAAGACTCCTCAGTGGAGCCACTTTTGCCAGCCCCCTGTCAGAAGTCTCGCTGTGGGCTGTTGAGGATACCTACATCTGCTGCCCCAATAAAATGCCTTTATGCAAATGCACGTAGCATGGGGAACAAACAAGAAGAATTAGAGATCTTTGTGTGGTCGCAGGGCCACGATCTCATCGCAATCACAGAGACGTGGTGGGACAACCTGGACGACTGGCATGCTGTCATGGATGGCTATGTGCTTTTTAGGAAAGACAGGCTAGGAAGGCAAGGTGGAGGAGTTGCTCTTTATGTGAGAGAGCACCTAGAATGTATTGAGCTCCACCTGGGGAAGGATGAAACATCCGTCGAGTGCTTGTGGGTTAAAATCAAGGGGCAAACTGGTATGTGTGACATTGTTGTGGGAGTGTGCTATAGGCCCCCTGATCAAGAGGAGCAGGTTGATAGTGCATTCTATAAGCAGTTAGAAGTAGCCTCAAGATCCCGGGCACTGATCCTTATGGGGGACTTCAACTACCCAGATATTTGCTGGGCAAGCAATACGGCCAGTCGTATGCAGTCCAGACAATTTCTGCAGTATGTTGAAGACAACTTCCTGCTACAGATGGTGCAGGAGCCTACAAGGGGAGGGCGGGTGCTGGACCTTGTTTTAACTAACAAGGATGGGCTCGTTAGGGAAGTGAAGGTCGGGGACAGCTTAGGACAAAGTGACCATGAAATGGTTGAGTTCAAGATCCTGGGTGGAAGAAGCAAGCCAAAAAGTAGGATAGCTACCCTGAATTTTAGAAGAGCTAACTTTGATCTCCTCCACAACTTAATAGGGGCTATCCCGTGGGCTACGCTGTTTGAAGGAATGAGAGCCTGTGAGAGCTGGCTAGCATTCAAACAGCGCTTCTTCCAAGCACAGGAATGAGCAAGAAATCGGGAAAGAGAGGCAGAAGACCTGCATGGATGAACACAGAGCTATTGAGTAAACTCAGAGGGAAGCAAAAGATATATGAATTGTGGAAGAAGGGTCTGAGCACCTGGGGAGAATACAGGAATGTAGTCAGGGCCTGTATGATTGCAACTAGGAAGGCTAAAGCCCTCTTGGAAATGAAGCTGGCAAGAGACATAAAGGACAATAAAAAGGGGTTTTTAGATACGTGAATAGTAAGAGGATGACCAGGGATAATGTAGGTCCCTTGCTGAACGAGGAGGGTGTCCTGGTAACGGGGGATACTGAGAAGGTGGAGATACTGAACGCCTTCTTTGCTTCGGTCTTCACCTCAAAGGCCCCTCGGGACCCACAGGCACTGGATGAAAGTAGAAATGTTTGGGAAATGAAGAATTTCCCTCTGGTTGAGGTAGGGGAGGTCCAGGAGCGGCTCAAAGGGATAAATGCACACAAATCCATGGGCCCGGATGGGATACATCCACGTGTGCTGAGGGAGCTGGCGGAAGTGATTGCTGAGCTGCTCTCTATCATCTTCAACAGGTCCTGGAGGACAGGAGAAGTGCCTGAAGACTGGAGGATAGCCAATGTCACTCCAGTCTTCAAAAAGGGCAAGAAGGAGGAACCTAGTAACTATAGGCCAGTCAGCCTCACCTCTGTCCCTGGAAAGGTAATGGAACAGCTTGTTCTGGATGCCATCTCCAAGCAATTGGAAGAGAAGAAGGTCATGAGGAGTAGTCAGCATGGATTCACCAAGGGGAAATCGTGCTCGACCAATCTCATAGCCTTCTATGATGTCATCACCGGCTGGGTAGATGGAGGGAGAGCAGTGGATGTCATCTACCTTGACTTCAGCAAGGCTTTTGATACTGTCTCCCATGACATCCTGATAGCAAAGCTGAGAAAGCATGGGATAGACGAGTGGACAGTGAGGTGGGTTGAGAATTGGCTGTTGGACCGAGCCCAGAGGGTCATGATTCGTGGAGCGGAATCTGACTGGAGGCCTGTGACTGGCGGTGTTCCCCAGGGCTCGGTGTTGGGTCCAGTCCTGTTTAATATCTTCATTAACGACCTTGATGAGGGAATAGCATCCACCCTCGGCAAGTAAGCCAATGATACAAAGCTGATACACAGGAACACTGCACTGCCATTCAGCGAGACCTGGACAGGCTGGAGAGCTGGGCAGTAAGAAACCAGATGAGGTTCAACAAAAGCAAGTGTAAAGTCTTGCACCTGGGAAGGAACAATCGTTTGTATCAGTACAGGCTGGGGGATGACCTGCTGGAGAGGAGCTCAGTGGAGAAGGACCTGGTGGTCCTGGTGGATGACAGATTGGCCATGAGCCAGCAGTGTGCCTCGGTGACTAAGAGAGCCAATGGGATCCTGGGGTGCATCCGGAGGAGTGTGGCCAGCAGGTCAAAGGAGGTGATCCTCCCCCTCTACTCTGCCCTGGTCAGGCCCCACCTGGAGTATTGTGTCCAGTTCTGGGCGCCTTGATATAAAAAGGACAGGGATCTCCTGGAAAGAGTCCAAAGAAGGGCTACCAAGATGATTAAGGGCCTGGAGCATCTCCCCTATGAGGAAAGGCTGAGAAAATTGGGACTGTTCAGCCTTGAGAAGAGAAGACGAAGGGGGGACCTAATTAATGTTTATAATTATCTTAAGCAGGGGATGCAGGGGGAATCAGCCAGCCCCTTTTCAGTGGTCTGTGGGGATAGGACAAGGGGCAATGGCTGCAAGTTGGAGCATAGGAAGTTCCGCCCCAACATGCGGAAAAACTTTTTCACAGTGAGGGTGACAGAGCACTGGAATAGGCTGCCCAGGGAGGTGGTGGAGTCTCCTTCACTGGAGATATTCAAGACCCGTCTGGACACCTATCTGAGTGAAATGTCCTAGGGAGCCTGCTTTGGCAGGGGGTTGGACCCGATGATCTCTCGAGGTACCTTCCAACCCCTACATTTCCGTGATTTTGTGATTCTGTGATTCCTAATACTACTGCGCTAGGACTTTTTCTTGGCCGGAGCAGCCTTCAATTCAAAACATGCTAAAGTCCGGTAATAGCTCCCAAACCTATGGAACCAGGACTGAAAGACATACCTGGCCTGAAACCTCCCCATGCAGCCCAAACGCAGCCATCTGACCCTGGGGCTCAGGGCTTTCCTTTTCCAGGGAACCTTACTACAGATACTTCCCTAGGTCTTTTTCTCGGCTGGAGCAGCCTTCAATTCAAAACATTCTAGACATCCAGCAATAGCTCCCAAACCAAAGGAGCCAGAACCAAAAGACATACCTGGCCTGAAACCTCCCCATGTAGCCCACAAGTAGCACCACTTACCCTGGGACTCAGTGCTTTCCTTTTCCTAGCAACCCTGCTAATACCAGGTACTTCCCTAGGTGTTTTTCTTGGCCGGAGCAGCCTTCATTTCAGAACATATTAAACATCCAGCAAAAGATCCAAAAGAAAAGGAGGTAGGACTGAAAGACATACCTTGCTTAAAACCTCCCCATGCAGCCCACCAGCACCCCCTCTGACATTGGGGCTCACGGCTTTCCTTTTCCTGGGAACCCTCCTAATACTACTACCGTAGGTGTTTTCTGGTCTTGGCCGGAGCAGCCTTCAATTCAGAACATGCTTAAAGTCCAACAATAGCTCCTAAACCAAAGGAGCCAGGACTGAAAGACATACCTGGCCAGAAACGTCCTCATGCACCCAAGAAGAAGCCCCTCTGAAATTGGGGCTCAGGGCTTTCCTTTTCCAGGGAACCCTCCTAATACTACTTCCCTAGGTGTTTTCCTCTGCCGGAGCAGCTCTAAATTCAAAACACGCTAAACATCCAGCAATAGCTCCCAAACCAAAGGAGCCAGGATTGAAAGACATACCTGGCCTGAAACCTCCCCATTCAACCCACCAGCAAGCAGACCCTCTGACCCTGAGGCTCAGGGCTTCCCTTTTCAAGGGAACACTCCTAACACTGCTTCCATAGGTGTTTTTCTCGGCCGGAGCAGCTTTCAATTCAAAACTTGCTAAACGCCTAGCAATAGCTCCATAACCCAAGGACCAAGGACTGAAAGACATACCTGGCCAGAAACCTCCTCATGCAGCCCACAAGTAGCCCATCTGACATTGGGGCTCAGTGCTTTCCTCTTCCTGGGAACCCTCCTAATACAACTTCCCTAGCTGGTTTTTTTGGCCGTAGCAGACTTCAATTCAAAACTTGCTAAACGCCTAGCAATAGCTCCATATCCAAAGGAGTCAGTACTGAAAGACATACCTGGCCTGAAACCTCCCTGTGAAGCCCAGAAGAAGACCCACTGACCCTATGCCTAAGGTCATCTTTCCTTTTCCAGGGAACCCTCCTAATAAAGTTCACCAGGTGTTTTTCTGGCCGGAGCAGCCTTCAATTCAGTACATATTAAACATCCAGCAAAAGATCCAAAAGAAAAGGAGGTAGTCAAGACTGAAAGACATACCTGTCTTGAAACCTCCCCATACACCCAAGAAGAAGCCCCTCTGACACTGGGGCTCAGGGCTTTCCTTTTCCAGGGAACCCTCCTAATACTAATTCCCTAGGTGTTTTTTTCGGTCGGAGAAGCCTTCAATTCAAAACATGCTAAACATCCAGCAATAGCTCCCAAACCAAAGGAGACAGGACTGAAAGATATACCTGGCCTGAAACCTCCCCATGCAGCCCACAAACAGCGCATCTGACCCTGAGGCTCAGGGCTTTCCTTTTCCAGGGAACCATCCGAATGCTACTTCCCTAGGAGTTTTTATTGCCCAGAGCAGCCTTGAATTCAAAACATGCTAAACGTCCAGCAATAGCTCCCATAACCAAAGGAGGCAGCACTGAAAGACATACCTGGCCTGAAACCTCCCCATGCAGCCCACAAGCAGCCCCTCTGACCCTGGGGCTTGGGGATTTCCTTTGCAAGGAAACCTTCATTGTAGGAGAATGGTTAGCATCCGGAATCACTGAAAGGCCTGCAGAGCCCAGTCTTAGAAGCTGCAGACAGAAGGAGCTAAGTTATGTAAGTAGGGAGTGTTTGTAGGAGCTCTCTCTCGATAAACACGGAGTGTTTGTAGGAGCTATCTTTAGTATGAGCGAGCTACTTGTAGGAGCTAAGTTTAGTGGCCAATAGAAGAATAGTTGATACCTATATGCCAGTAAGGGAATAATTGAACTAATAATATTTACACTACCTAAACTATATATGATAAAAGTGTTCGTCAATAAAGTGAATCTTGCAGCTAACTCATATTTGATCATCTCTTGATTCCGGATTCCGTCTCGCATCTCCCAGCTGATCCTGGGGCTTACAGGGATTCCCTGGCTCCTGACTGGATTCTTTACAACAAATGGGACCCAAACAGGGTTGCGATCCTGCCCTTCTGAGCTTTGGGTAACAGTTCGTCTCTTCGCCGATCCTGGACTTTTGGGACAGGGCACCGAACCCGGCAGCCCAGCTCGCATCGCAGGGACCCGGCAGCAGCTGAACGCTGATCTAGCCCCCCCTCCGAGTGCAGTGGACTCTTAAAATGGAGTGCACTGTTAAGGAGGAGTGGACTCTTAAAGTGGAGCAAACTTGTAAGGAGGATCCCAACTCGCATAAGTCAGAATAAGAGGGAGACTGGAACAATTGTAGCAGGTTAGTGTTCTTAAAGAGATAAGCTGGAGTTGGTGCCCCTGGTCGAGGATCCTCAAAAGGGGGGTAAACTGGAAGTAAGCGTCCTTAATTGGATAAACTCATATAAGGCGTCAGTTCTTACACGGATAAACTGGGATCAGGCGTCCTTCATTGGATAAGCTGGGTGGGATGATAGTGCGTGCCCCCAACTCAAGTGTCCTTACACGGCTGAGTTGGGGAGATTTGAAATTGCGTCCCTTCGTGGATAAACTGGAATTTGGCGTCCCCTCGTGGATAAGATGGATACCACACGGAACAGCTGGAAGTAGGCGTCTCTAAAAGGAATTGACTGCTGGCCACAGTCACTGCTACGCTAAGACCGTTATCTCTAAGAGAGGCGGCACTCTCACTCTTAACTGAGTTCCTCACTATGCGAGGCGCGAGTGTGAGCACAAAGAAACTCTATGAGTTATGCCGGTGAGCTAAAGATAAAGGACACTTGGCAGACCCCCACCTGGCGTTTAGTGTGGACGAGTGGCGGGAGGGTCGGTGACACGCTGTGGGATGCTGTGATAAATGGACACAAAGTAGCAAAGGAGTTGGCCCCAATCTGGAGAGAAGTTATAAACGGTATCAAACAATATAAAGCGGAGTGCCAAGTAGCCGCTGCTGCAGTTCAGGCATTATCGGGGTCTCAAATTCCATCAGAGATAGTGCTTGAGAGTCTAGTGCGTGGTTTATTACATCCTGTGTGTCCAACAGCTGCTGAACTGCAGGAGTCGGTGGAAGGAGTAAAAAAAGAGAGCGCGGAGGTCTCGTCGGGGTCTATCGGTCATCCAGAGTCTGCTAAAAGTACTGAAAGTGCAACCCCCTCAGCCCCAGAGTGTCCCAGTGAAGCACACCGTGCCTCCTCTGATTCAGAAGGAGCAGAGAAAGAAATACCGGAGCTTACTAAGTGTCTCCAAAAGTTTAAATTGAAGCAGGAGGAATGGGGAATACACTCGATAAACAAGAGGCAGTAGTGAAATTCTAAGAGAGGAATTAAAAATGATGAAAAGTCTCTAAGACAGCTCCTTTTGTGGAGCCGAGAAAGAGGACTGATAACAAGCATTAACAGGGCATTTGATTTACCTACTTGGGAAGCTATCGGAGCTCAAATCCTTGACAAACCCTCAGTTGGGGTGAAAGAAGCTAAGTCGTTAATAACTCTCTGGAAATTAAGTAAAAGGACTCTAATCGAAATGGAGGCAGAATATGTTGCTGCCGCTTTAACCCTTGCAGCCTTAATGCCAGTTCCGGGTTCTACAGAACCGATGCAAAAGGGAAAAAATCTGCTACAGAGAATGCATTTTTGTTTCTGTGCGCCCTTTCACCCACCCGTTACTGTGCTAAGTAATAATGCCGTGTTATCAGAGCAAAGTGGTAAATCTGTCGGAATTGAAAGGGAAGAATTAGTACGCATAAATCTGCCATCAAGGTATGCAACCCCCCACACACTGTTATACCTTTGGAAGGAAAAAATGTGGAAACAAACGTGCAACTGACTGCCTTTAATATCTGTTCACCTCTAACTTTTACTGAGCCTAAAACACCCCATGACACAGTTGAAAATGTTAACCGCCATGAGCAACTTCATCTTGTCCTTGAAAAGCTGGTAAACATGGAAGCGGAGCAGGCAACGGCATGCCCTGCTGTTAAAAGGTTTTGCAGAATTGCCCACCTACCCACCCTAAAACTACGGAGATGAAAACGAAGAATCATCGACTAAACCACCGGACAAGAAACCTCAGGACAAGAACAATAATCCTACAGAGAGGGACAAGTATCGGCTTCAACAACCATCGGCTCAGGGACACAGAGACTGCGTGTCGGAGCCTGGGCACATAAGGTGGTGTCAGTACAGGAAAAACAGTTAAATCAGGGTATTTCAATTCCTTCACAATCGCGGTAATTAGCAGGGAAAAAATTATTTAGGGACGAGCGGGTGGTGGAGACAGTGGGAGGCGAGGGAAGCATGGCGACCACGAGGAGTTCCTGACACTTCGTTCCTCCCCCCTTAGCTCCTCCCTCCCGCCCCCCCCCCCTTTTCCCCCCAAACAGAATGGATTCGCATCTTGCAATGTTATTTGTCTGATAAATTGGTTTGCAGTGTTTGTTCGTATATGCTATAGGTTCAGGGATGCGTTTCTCCAACTGAGAACAAGTCTGGTTACTAAGAAAAAGGATTTTTGATAACAGCCTTTGAAACTGGGCAGCTTACTTTAAAAATTTAACCTGCAAAACAGAAATGTCCGTTTGGGTTGAGCAGTGTACAAGATTTAATACGGGAGCAACTGTCTAAGGGTCATATCACTTCTTCCACAAGTCTGTGGAACATGCCAAAATTCTTAAAACACTGGGATTTTATTTTTTTTCGGTATGCCGTTACATTCTGGTTAGGGAAAAATTGCTTTTTCAGTCCCTACTATAAACAAAATTAACCTGTGAAAAAGGTATCACTGAGTGCGCTCCCTCAAAGCATAAAAAATTCAGCAACTATGTGCCAAATTTATGTAGATTGGACACTTGCTCCAGTATGAAAAATGCAATCCTTGTTTAATCTTTTATCATTACATGGTTGATATCTTGATTGTGGGAAAAAACTTGAACGTTGAAAGTTTGATTCATAACTTAACAGTGCATTTAAAAAGCAAGGCATTACAGATTACTCCACAGAAAATTCAAAAGAAGCCAGTGTGGAAATATTTGGACTGACAGATTGATAACTAACGCTCAAAAGTTGCTTAGAGATATCAACTGGTTTTGCTCATTGCGTGGTATTATGCATCAGTATTTTATTACCCATATTTGCAGCCACACTGAACTAACTGGCTGACTCAAGGTCTAGCAGGGAGAAATCAGAGAGCAAACAGGCTGGTAGCACCGACATGAGCCGCTGCATTGCACAAGCTAAGAAGTTGTAAAATATTTTTTTTTTAACAAATTGTTAAGATACCTCCATGACAATAACACTTGTTGGTTGCTGAGGCTGATGTAAAGGTATAGGAGCAGGTATAGCATAGAGCTTGAAATTTAGTTAGATGATCGTGTAGAATGGTCTCGGGGTGAAGGGGGGTGGGAAAGTCAGACAAGTCTGTTTTTCTCTCCTAGCAGAGGGCCTGTGATAACTTTATGCTAACTCAAGGAAAAGGTAAAAGGCAAGAATTCGAGGACAGAGTGGTATCACCCCACGGCTGCTCCCTCAGGCGAGCAGAGCCGAGGCACGTCACATATCTCTTCGACAAAGAAAAACAGATGGCTGAAATACGTCCATGGGCCCCTCACAAGGACATCAATTAGCACAGACTGATAGAGGCACTGCAAGCTTGCAAGATCCTTGCATTCCAGGCAAGAGGTGAAAATACATCATGAGGAAGACATACGGCCTTCCTCCCAGAGACCCCTGTCTGCGACCCTTACAAGGATCTGCGCAAGCGCCAAGGACTGATAAGCTAATTAGCATGAGAAGCAAGAGTAGGCGGGTTCAGGTACTTAATATGTATAGGCGTTGATTGAATATTCACTGTTTTATTGTATAAATGTAAGATCGGTCTGCTGCTTCGGGGTGCACGATTGTGGAGGATGCTTTCTTTTGCCTCCCTCTACATGAAGCCAGCCAGAAAATTTTTGCTTTTGAATGGGAAAATCCCAAAAGTGGTTGAAAGACCCAGCTCACATGGACAGTGTTGCCACAGGGGTTCAAAAACAGCCCCACGCTCTTCGGAAACCAGTTATCCAAAGACTTGGAATCATGGGAACCACCATTGGAAGAAGGGAAAGTTCTACAGTACGGAGACGATCTTCTCATCGCTACCAAAACTGAAGAGTCCTGTGTCACCTGGACCGTGAGTCTGTTAAATTTCCTGGGGTTACAGGGGTATCGGGTATCTCCAAGAAAAAGGCACAGGTGGTGTTACAATAGGTGACGTACCTGGGGTATGAGATCAGTGCTGGACAACGAGTCCTAGGACAGGCTCGGAAAGAGGCCATATGCCAGACCCCCCGACCACGAACTGTAAAGGAACTGAGAACAGTCCTAGGCATGACAGGGTGGTGCCGGCTCTGGATATGCGACTATGGTTTGCTTGTTAAGCCACTATATTCCTTGATAGCAGCCAACCAGAAAGATCTCCAGTGGGATGCCGAGTCGGATCAAGCTTTCCATCAGCTGAAGAAAGCCCTGATGTCAGCACCGGCATTGGGACTTCCTGATGTAAGTAAGTAAACCATTTCTCCTGTTCTCCCACGAAAAACAGGGGATAGCACTAGGAGTATTAGCACAAGAATTGGGACCATACTTCTCCAAACAATTGGACACCGCTGCAAAAGGGTGGCCCAGTTGCTTGAGAGCAGTAGCAGCTGTCATTCTAAACATCCAAGAAGCCCGAAAATTCACCCTGGACCAGAAAATGACTGTCCTAGTTTCCCACACAGTATCCACAGTTCTTGAGACAAAGGGAGGGCATTGGCTCTCCCCACAAAGATTCCTGAAATACCAAGCTATAATGGTTGAACAAGATGATGTTGAGATTGTGACCACAAATATCATTAACCCGGCTTCGTTCCTTGAGGGGAACACCAGGGAACCAGTGAGTCATGATTGTCTGGAAACAATCGAGGCCACGTACTCCAGCCGCACAGATCTTAAAGATGTCCCTGTCGAAGGAGCCGAACACTGGTTCACCGATGGAAGCAGCTACATGTTAAATGGAAGGTGACACTCTGGATATGCTATCACCACCTCTGAAAAGGTAATCGAGTCTGGGCCACTACCAGCTGATGTCTCAGCACAGAGGGCTGAGATCATAGCCCTTACCAGAGCCCTAGAAAGAGCTCAAGGAAAAATTATAAATGTTTGGACTGACTCTAAATATGCCTTCAGAGTGGTGCATGCTCACGGGGCGATTTGGAAAGAGAGAGGACTGTTAAATTCTCAGGGAAAAACTATTAAACATGCAGAAGAAATCCTGAAACTCCTGGATGCAGTCCTACTTCCTGAGAGGGTGGCAATTGTGCACATCAGGGCACACCAGAAGGTGAGCACAGAACTGGAAAAAGGGAATGAGCTGGCAGACAGGGAGGCAAAACAGGCAGCCAAAAGAACTGATACAGTAGAGGGCGCGTTAATACCTGATGGACAACTGTCCTTAGAAGGTAAACCAGAGTATACGAAAGAAGACCGTAAGCTTATTGATGACATGGGGGGATCATATAATGAGGAAGGGTGGGCTATCACTTCTCGTGGGAGGATAGTGATCCCTTCCTACATGCTATGGTCAGTAGTCTGTGAAGAGCATAGAAAAAGGCACTTGAGGGGCAGAGACCCTATACAAAGACCTTATTAAAAATATAATAGCGTGAAACCTATACACTACGGTCAAGCAAGTAACCCAACAATGTGATCTTTGCCTCCAGACTAACCCTAAAATTGTGAAAGGGCTAAAATTAGGAAAAATTGGGAAAGGAAATGGTCCGGGACAACATTGGCAGATTGACTTCTCGGAATTCCCTAGAAAAGGGGGGTATCGATATTTGTTGGTACTAACAGATACCTTCTCAGGTGTTGCGACGGAGGGAAGACATGTGCACTCGATGCGAGTGATCAGCAAGCTTCGTTTATTGAATAGTACAGTCGTCTTTTATAATAGTTCTAATTAGCTCATTACATATTGCAAAAGCCAGGCTCATCATTGGTTACTGCTTTTAAGGTCAGTCCTGCCCTTAATTCCTCATCTGTGGTTAACTGCATCCCCCCTTTCTCACGCCTGACCAAAGCGCCAACCTGTTGTTTGTAACTTGTGTAGCTAAGGGAGGAACGTCCTTGCTATATTAGCAACTAGATTAGCTGTGTACGATGTTTCTCAAATTCCAGCTCGGCCAGCTGGTTTATGTCTGTGTGGCCTTTGTTAGCTAGCCATTCCTCCACAATTCCCCCATTTTTATTTTGTATGATATAGACCTGGTTGACCATTTTCAGAAAAAGGGCTTTGAGACAAGAGAATACACATCCTAAACAAAGCAATACTATTACAACTACGATTAAAATCAACAACCCTGTTTGAAAAATACCTTTAAGCCAGCCGCTCAATCCTATCCAGCTCCCTAGAGCTTCCAAGCCAAAAAACCCAGTATCTTGTTTGATCTTTTGAGAGTGTTGCATAAGGTCCTGAATCTCTCTGTGGATGGATTTAGAATGGTCATTCAAATCCCAATTCGTCCCCACTTACTTCACCTCAACACTGTGTTCATGGAACTGTTAAGAAATGTCCATGTGTACTCATTAATTGGCACCCCTACTAGACACGTCAAAAACGGGGTGCTAGGCATAGCGAGACTGGTGCAGAGGGTGGTGGTATTTAATACCCATGCCAGGGCGGCCCATACGTTCTGCCAAGAGTCAACAATTGCTCTGGTTAGATGCTCTGTTCACCCGCCTTACATGCCTCTCACTATTGCTAATAATTGGGTGAGGCTACACAGTCACTTTGTTCCTTTTTAAGGCAGTTGTTAACATTCTTGCAGTTTGTTATCTCAAGGATTTTCTTGCAGCCTCCTGTTCTCACAGACACCTAGCTCTCCTGTTACTGCATACTGACATGCCTCTGCTAGCTTCCCCAGCCCTGATTATGTGGGAGTGAGGAACAAATCTGGGTGGGCCACTAAACCCACTCCTCTCATACATTGCTACAATTCCCCCTTCTTGTTTATGGACCAGCCAGATTTTTGCGAAGGGCATTATCTATCTTGCAAGAGAAACACTGTGACCTACACGGCAAAATAACACTAAGACAAAAATAACTAATGAAAACATAAGCTCTTGTTTAACCAAATCTAAAAGCCATTTTGTAAATTTAAAGCCATACTGTAAAATGTGGCAAGCTAAAAACTGCCAATTTGCTACACCTACTGTTCACACCAAAGTGATTAATTAGTAATTATAACAAGTTTTGATAAGCATGTCTTATAGCTACACATTGTTAGTTTACCTTTGATGCCTAAAAGTTATCTGCACACCTGCTGTGTTTTTGACTCTCTTATTATGAACAGTACATGATCTGTTCACTTACTTCCAAATAGTTTCTCGCAACTCTTTGCTCTAAGGCAGTCTGACCACCTGCCTTCAAGGCCACTGTGTTTTGAAAATGTGATTACCAAATACCTCTCAGCATGAGTAATTTTCCTGTTGCATGGGAATGCAGGGATACTGTCAGGGCCTATGTCTCTGTGAGGAGAGCCAGACTGCTAGCAAGCCTGCTGTTCTCCCAGACAATTTTTTCTTTTTAGTATCTGCTTGTTAGAGGTCTCTGCAAGGGCCCTTTGCAGAAAGCTCAGCAAGCATGGCAGCAAATGTAAGACAAGTGCCATAATTACCATATTCAATAATCCAAATTCAATAATCCAGATTTGACCATTGACAACATCCATCCTGAAAGTCCCACTCATGAAACCAATTGTCCAATACAGAGAATTAAATGTTCATGTCATATGTTTTGAGTTTGATCTATCAATTTTTGAATGCTGAGTGGTCAGACAGATTCCTGCAGCACATATCATGAGACAGCAACAGAATTCAAGTGCTGCACAATTCTGTAGCTAAGTACTTTAATACCTTTGTGATTGTATTTGCTTGCTTCGCCAATCACTAGTGTCAGGAGTGCAGGTAACATCAGCCTCACATTTATGTACAGGCATCTATTGTAGTCTGTGATCTTGGGCTGTACAGAAATCATCATTTCCCTAATTTTCATTTACCACAAACACACATGCATATTTCAAAAACTGTTAGATGGTTCAAAATGTCCCGCAGCAAAACTCATAGTCCACCGTGGCTGCAGTTGCAACACTTGACTTCAGTTACTGTGATCAGGGTCCCATCCTGGTTCATGCAGGCTTGATTTCTTCTGGATCCACGGCTTTATCCACTTGGTTCCCATATCTGTAATGACACAGGCAGATCTCCTTCCCGTAGTTAGTACCCGTAAATTCATTTCTTAGGTGCAGGGAATGGCGACCGGAAGATCACGAGCTGTACGGAAAGCGAATAGGGAAAAGGGGTCCTCACTATGCTGCTAGAGATAAGGCTTCTGCACAGGAGAGGATGATACGGGCAGTGACACAGGTTAAGGGGTGGTAACGAGGCATGGGGCATATATAATTTGTTGTTAAACCATAAATAAACGCCATTTGCAGCATCCTCATATTGGTGTCAGTGCTGTCGGGCCCGGGGGCGGGAAAGTGTCTCCGTGCCACCTCAACCGAAGGAGGTCGATTGCCGGACGAAAGGCAACAATTCTTAGGAACACCTTTTATTATTCTTTTTGTTCCCTTTCAAACCTCCTTTTAAACCTACTGCATGTTTCAACATTGGAGGTACCAAACCTCTCCCCCGTTTTTATTTTGTAAAGCAAATGCTTGAGAGTTTGATTCATACGTTCCACTACAGCCTGACCTGCAGGCAAATGTGGTGTCCCTGTACCATAGGTAACGTTCCATAATTCGAAAAAGAAAAAGGTTGGTATTGCTTATGTTATATGTTCACTAGATTCTCTGGTTTGTGCAGTAGCAGTACAAACCCTTTAAATTCAGCAACCAACAAGTGGTATTGTTGTGGAAGTATAAAAATTCTTACAACTTCTGAGCTTCTGCAATGCAGCAGCTCATGTCGGTGCTACCAGCCTGTCTGCTCTCTGATTTCTCCCTGCTAGACCTTGAGTCAGCCAGTTGGTTCAGTGTGGCTGCAAATATGGGTAATAAAAATACTGATGCATAATACCATGCAATGAGCAAAATCAGTTAATATCTCTAAGCAACTTTTGAGCATTAGTTATCAATCTGTCAGTCCAAATATTTCCACACTGGCTTCTTTTGAATTTTCTGTGGAGTAATCTGTAATGCCTTGCTTTTTAAATATACTGTTAAGTCATGAATCAAACATCCAACGTTCAAGTTTTTTCCTACAATCAAGATATCAACCATGCAATGATAAAAGATTAAACAAGGATTGCATTTTTCATACTGGAGCAAGTGTCCAATCTACATAAATTTGGCACATAGTTGCTGAATTTTTTATGCTTTGAGGGAGCACACCCAGTGATACCCTTTTCCTGGGTTTATTTTGTTTATAGTAGGGACTGAAAAGCAATTTTTCCCTAGTCAGAATATAGAATTGTAGGGGTTGGAAGGGACCTCGAGAGATCATCGGGTCCAACCCCCAGTATAACGGCATACTGAAAAAATCCCAGTCTTTCAAGAATTTGGCATGTTCCACAGACTTGTGAAAGGTGCGATATGACCCTTAGTCAGTTAGTCAGTTGCTCCCGTGTTAAATTTTGTACACTGATCAACCCAAATAGACATGTCTGTTTTGCAGGTTAAATTTTTTTTTAAGTAAGCTGCTCACTTTCAATGGTCGCTAACAAAATCTTTTTCCTTAGTAACTAAACTTGCTCTCAGTTGGAGAAACGCATCCCTGAATCTATAGCATATACAAAGAAATACTGAAAACCAATTTATCAGACAAATTACATTGCAAGACGCGAATCCATTCTGTTTGGGGGGGGGGAAGGGGAAAAGGGGGGGGCCACTGCGCGGTCACCATGCTTCCTTCACCTCCCACTTTCTCCACCACCCGCTCATCCCCACATAAATTCTCCCTGGTAATTACCACGATTGTGTAGGAATAGGAATCGAAATACCCTGATTTCACCGTTTTCCCCGTACTGACACCACCTTACGTGTCCAGTCTCCAACGAGCCGTCTCTGTGTCCCTGAGCTGATGGTTGTTGAAGCCGATACTTGTCCTTCTCCGTAGGATTGTTGTTCCTGTCCTGAGGTTTCTTGTCTGGTGGTTTAGTTGATGATTCTTCGTATCCATAGTTTTCAACTCCATAGTGTTAGAGTGGGTGGGTGGGCAATTCTGCAAA
This sequence comes from Hypotaenidia okinawae, assembly GCA_027925045.1. NCBI lineage: Eukaryota > Metazoa > Chordata > Aves > Gruiformes > Rallidae > Hypotaenidia > Hypotaenidia okinawae. The sequence continues at coordinate 10,490,809 of BSDF01000005.1, read as the reverse complement.
CCCTTTAACAGCGGGCTATGCTGTTGCCTGCTCTGTGTCCATGTTTACTAGCTTTTCCAGGACAAGACGAAGCTGCTCATGGCGGTTAACATTTTCAACTGTGTCACAGGGTGTTTCAGGCTCAGTAAAAGTTAGAGGTGAACAGATATTAAAGGCAGTCAGTTGTACGTTTGTTTCCACATTTTTTCCTTCTAAATGTATAATAGTGGGGGGGTTTTGCATACCTTGATGGCAGATTTATGCGTACTAATTCTTTCCTTTCAATTCCGACAGATTTACCACTTTGCTCTGATAACACGGCATTATTGCTTAGCACAGTAACTGGGGTGGGTGAAAGGGCACCCAGAAACAACAACATATTCCCCGTAGTAGATTTTTCTCTTTTTGAATCTGTTCTGTAGAACCCGGAATTGGCATTAAGTCTGCAAGGGTTAAAGCGTCAGCAACTCAATTCGCTTCTATTTCGGTTAGAGTCTTTTTACTTAATTTCCAGAGAGTTATTAACGACTTAGCTTTTTTCACACCAACTGAGGATTTGTCAAGGATTTGAGCTGTATATTTCTTCCTATGCTCCTTCTGAATCAAAGAAGGTACCCAGTACTTCACTGTGACACTCTGCATGTTCAAAAACCGTATCAAGATTTGCGAAAAACCCCTTGCTAGTCCATATGCTTTTAATAGCCCAGGTAACTTCTTTTTACAGTCTATCCCCTGAATGCTCCGCTTTTCTAAAAAGCATTTGAGCAAATCATACGCCACTTGTCTGTCCATACCTTGCGGGACCCTCTATAGGTGCTCCCGGACGAGGGATCTTCCTTTCCGCGTCCTGCACGGGGATCTTCCCATTCACCTTGCGCCACCCTTTGGTCAGCGCTGTTTCAGCCTTTTGCATACTTCGGCGGTGCGTTGCCGGCGGTAACCTATATGGGTGCTCCCGGACGAAGGGAGCTGCCCGTTCGCCTCCCTTTCGCCTCCTGCGCTGCTTACAGGACCGGCATCGGGACTCCGTCGAACCGTGGCTCCTCAGGTTCAGTCCCCTTTAGCATCCTGCCCTCGTTAGGGTCCCTGTTCGGGCGCCATTTCTTGCGACGGAGGGAAGACATGTGCACTCGATGCGAGTGATCAGCAAGCTTCGTTTATTGAATAGTACAGTCGTCTTTTATAATAGTTCTAATTAGCTCATTACATATTGCAAAAGCCAGGCTCATCATTGGTTACTGCTTTTAAGGTCAGTCCTGCCCTTAATTCCTCATCTGTGGTTAACTGCATCCCCCCTTTCTCACGCCTGACCAAAGCGCCAACCTGTTGTTTGTAACTTGAGACCCCAGAGACCCCTGTCTGTGACCCTTACAAGGATCTGCGCAAGCGCCAAGGACTGATAAGCTAATTAGCATGAGAAGCGAGAGTAGGCGGGTTCAGGTACTTAATATGTATAGGCGTTGATTGAATATTCATTGTTTTATTGTATAAATGTGGGGTCGGTCTGCTGCTTCGGTATGCACGCTTGTGGAGGAAGGATCCCCCGTGCATCTGCGCGCAATAAACATACCTACTTTATAACTTTCGAGTTATAGAGTCGATTTCTGTACGTCAAGGCTAAAGGGTTTGTACTGCTACTGCACAAACCAGGGAATCTAGTGAACATTCAGTGCCAGGTGTGCTCTGCTATAGCAGCACTTGAGTACACTGTGAAATCAAAAATGACAATGACAGCACAGAATATATAGCACAAGCAATACAAACCTTTTCTTTTTCAATTATGGAACGTTACCTATGTTACAGGGACACCACATTTGCCTGCAGTCCAGGCCATAGTGGAACATATGAATCAAACTCTCAAGCGTTTGCTTCACAAACAAAAAGGGGGAGAGAAGGAGATCTCTCCAGCTGATCGACTAAACAAAGCTCTTTATGCTTTGAACTATTTAAGTCTGCCACAGGACAGTTTGGTACCTCCAGTGGTGAAACATGCAGTAGGTTTAAAAGGAGGTTTGAAAGGGAACAAAAAGAATAATAAAAGGTGTTCATAAGAAATGAAGTTACAGGTACTAACTAGGGGAAGGAGATCTGCCTATGTCATTACAGATATGGGAACCAAGTGGATAAAGCCATGGATCCAGAAGAAATCAAGCCTGCATGAACCAACTCGGGATCCTGATCGCAGTAACTGAAGTCAAGTGTTCTAACTGCAGCCACGGTGGACTATCAGTTTTGCTGCGGGACATTTTGAACCATCTATCAGTCTTTGAAATATGCATGTATGTTTGTGGTAAATGAAAATTAGGGAAATAATGATTTCTGCACAGCCTAAGAACACAGACTACAATGGGTACCTGCACATAAATGTGAAGCTGATGTTACCTGCACTCCTGACACTCCTGATTGGCGAAGCAAACAAATACAATAGCAAAGATATCAAGAAACTTAGCTACAGAGTTGTGCAGCACTTGAATTTTGTTGCTGTCTCATGATGTGTGCTGCAGGAATCTGTCTGACCACTCAGCATTCAGAAATTAATAAATCAAACACAAAAGATACATCAAAAACAAGCAAACAAAAAAGAGAGAAGGAAATGGAAAAAAAAGGGAATTCTCTGGATTGGACAATTGGTTTCATGAGTGGGGAATTTCAGGATGGATATTGTCAATGGTCAAATTTGAATTATTGAATTTGGTAATTATTTGTCTTACATTTACTGCCATGCTTGCTGAGCTTTCTGCAAAGGGCCCTTGCAGAGACCTCTAACAAGCAGATACTAAAAAGGAAAAATTGTCTGGGAGGACAGCAGGCTTGCCATCAGTCTGTCTCTCCTCACAAAGACATAGGCCCTGACAGTATCCCTGCATTCCCATGCAACAGGAAAATTACTCATGCTGAGAGGTATTTGGTAATCACATTTTCAAAACACAGTGGCCTTGAAGGCAGGTGGACAGACTGCCTTAAACCAAAAGAGAGTTGTGAGAAGCTATTTGGAAGTAAGTGAACAGGTCATGAACTACCCATAATAAGAGGGTCAAAACACAGCAGGTGTGCAGATAACTTTTAGACATCAAAGGTAAACTAACAATGTGTAGCTATAAGATATGTTTATCAAAACTCGTTATAATTACGAATTAATCACTTTGGTGTGAACAGTGTGTGTGTAGCCAATTAGCAGTTTTTAGCTTGTCACAGTTTACAGTATGGCTTTTAGTTTACGGAATGGCTTTTAGATTTAGTTAAATAAGGACTTATGTTTTTGTTAGTTATTTTTGCCTTAGTGTTATTTTTGCCATGCATGTCACAGTGTTTGTCTTGCAGGATGGATAATGCTTTTCAGAAAATCTGGATGGATGGATAATGCTTTTCGCAAAATCTGGCTGGTCCATAAACAAGAAGGGGGAATTGTAGCAATGTATGAGAGGAGTGGGTTCTGTGGCCCACCCAGATTTATTCCTGACCCCCATATAATCAGGCCTGGGGAAGCTAGCAGAGGCATGTCAGTATGCAGTAACAGGAGAGCTAGATGTCTGTGAGAACAGGAGGTTGCAAGAAAATCCATGAGATAACAAACTGCAAGAATGTTAACAACTGCCTTAAAAAGGAACAAAGTGACTGTGTAGCCTCACCCAATTATTAGCAATAGTGAGAGGCATGTAAGGCGGGTGAGCAGAACATCTAACCAGAGCAATCGTTGACCCACAGCAGAACGTATGGGTCACCCTGGCGTGGGTATTAAATACCAGCACACTCTGCGCCAGTCTCGCTACACCTAGCACCCCGTTTTTGACGTGTCTAGTAGGGGTGCCAATTAATGAGTACACATGGACATTTTTTAACAGTTTCATGAACACAGTGTTGAAGCGAAATAAGTGGGGACGAATTGGGAACAATGCCAGAAATTGCATGAACAGATATGACATCTGGGACGACTGGCTCCCTCTTGGACCAGAGCCGCAGGAATTAGAACTCATAGATTCATTAAATGCTAGCTTTTGTATTTACATTAATGCTTCTAAATATACTGGTTGTAATGAGGGCTCTCAGAACAATCCCATGATCTCGTGTGATGCCATCACTGAGACACATGTCAGCCCAATAGGCAATAGTGACTATTGGAAAACGACGTGGTGTAACCAAACCGTCCATCCACAACACAAACCGGCTCCGGGAACCACATGGCCGGGATGGCTACCCACAGGGTATTTTCTCATAGGTGGTAACAGAGCTTGGTCTGGTATTCCCTCTCGACCAACAGGTGGGCCCTGTACCATCGGACAACTGAGCTTGGCCTTACCTCGTCACCACCTGTGGTGGTTGAGCCCTGGCTAAAGGCCAGACGCCCACCAAAATCAGTCTATTACTCCCCTTCTTAGTTGGACAGGGGAGAAAAAATATATTAAGTGGCTCAAAAGTCAAAATCGTTAACGACACGGGCAAAACAGACTCAACACAGAGTGCAGAAGAGAAAGCTATCTAATTTATTACACTACTGATGTACAGGTATAGGAGCAGGTATAGCATAGAGCTTGAAATTTAGTTAGATAATCATGTAGAATGGTCTCGGGGTGAAAAGAGGGGGGGGAAAGCCAGACAAGTCTGTTTTTCTCTCCTAGCAGAGGGCCTGTGATAATTTCATGCTAACTCGAAAAAAGTGAAAGGCAAGATTTCGAGGACAGAGTGGTATCACCCCACGGCTGCCCACAGAGCCGAGGCGCGTCACTATCTCTTCAACAAAGAAAAACAGAGGGCTGAAATACGTCCATGGGCCCCTCACAAGGACATCAATTAGCACAGATTGATAGAGGCACTGCAAGCTTGCAAGATCCTCGCATTCCAGGCAAGAGGTGAAAATACAGAGACCCCTGCCTGCGACCCTCACAAGGGTCTGCGCAAGCGCCAAGAACTGATAAGCTAATTAGCATGAGAAGCGAGAGTAGGCGGGTTCAGGTACTTAATATGTATAGGCGTTGATTGAATATTCATTGTTTTATTGTATAAATGTGGGGTCGGTCTGCTGCTTCGGTATGCACGCTTGTGGAGGAAGGATCCCCCGTGCATCTGCGCGCAATAAACATACCTACTTTATAACTTTCGAGTTATAGAGTCGATTTCCGTACGTCATTTGGCGAGCCAGGCAGGAGATCTCTGCTCGTCCGAGGGAGCAGCCGAGGAGTGGACTCTCCTAGGCGCGCCCCGGGGCACTTTCCTCGGAGGAGCCTCCGCTCCCGGCCGCTCACCCGGAGAACAGACAACAACCTCCTGAAGCCACGGATAAACGGTATGTTTGGAAAAGGGGACCAAGGGGTCCAAGGGAGCCTGTAAGTCGTACGCGTGGCTGGGGCAGCTGATAAATCGCGCAGAGACGTCTGGCGTACAGCATCGTCCCCGTGGGAAGGGTACCCTGGTGTGGTGAGGGGGGATTTGCTGACCAATAGGGGTGGCCGCTAGCGATCTTGGGAGTAGATCGAGCAAATCCGGGGTCATCGCTGCATCCCGATCGGGAGCCATAACGGACCTGTCGACTGGTATGTATAACGGTATATGTCTGATACAAGGGACAGGAACGGGTAAGCGACCCCCACGTAATTACGTCTGGTTTTTTTCTCTTATCTTTTGCGCAGCTGCTCAGCAAACAAATCATAGTTTTACGTGCACGTGTAGAATAGGATCGTTGTCTTGTAGTTCTGTATGTTATGGTGCATCTGTTGTGGAAGTTTGGTGTTCGTGTGTGTATGCTACGTGAATGAGTGATTGCAAAACTAAGTTTGTTGTAAAGTAAGCAGTAAAGTTATACAACCCCGAGAACGACCCCCCCCCCGCCTTAATAGCCTTAATAGCCTCACTTAAAACCAAGTGCTCAGAGTACCATCTAGCGTTTAACAGCTTCTTGTGGTTCAGTGCCTTGACCGCATCTGTAGGACAGAGGAAAACAGGTAATAACTGGCTCTGCCTGTGGCCACTGCAGACTAATTCTAAAATCATGGGTAATAATCAAAGTAGAGCCTCGAAAAAGAACCCCTAGGGTGTGTGCTAGCCCATTGGAAGAAATTGGTGGGATCAGGGGCACTGAAAATAAGAAAACATTTATTAAGTATTGTAATCAGTGGTGGCCTCTTTATAAATTGGAGGATGGGGCTAGGGGAAGAACAAGAGGAAGTTGAATTTCTAGTAGACACAGGAGCGACTTAGTCTTAAATCAAGCTTTAATCCCCTTGGAAAATAACTATGTTTCAGTAAAGGGTGCGACTGGCCAGGCTGAGAAGGTACTTTTGCAAACCTTTAAAATACAAATTGGGGACACAAGTAGAGATCCACAGACTTTGTATACGCCATATTCTCCAAGGGCCCTTCTCGGCAGAGACTTATTAGAACAGTTGGAAGCTACAATTAAATTTAAACAAGGAGAAGTCACTCTGGAGGTAGATGATCACAAATACATCCAAATAATGAGTTTATCCTTAATGGATACTCCTGTAACTGGGGAAATTGATACAAGGATTACCGATCAAGTGTATCCTGGAGTCTGGGCAACTGATGTACCGGGGCGGGCAAAGAGAGCACCACCAATAATAATAAAATTAAAGGAAGGACAGAGTGCAGTAAGAATTAAACAATACCCATTGAAAAAGGAGGATAGAGAAGGAATTTGCCCAATTATAGAACGGTTCATAGAACTAGGGCTACTAAGAGAATGCGAATCGGAGTTCAATACACCTATCCTCCCAGTTAAGAAACCCGATGGGTCCTATAGAATAGTCTAAGAGCTGTCAACAAAATCACAGAAGATTTGTACCCAGTGGTAGCTAACCCCTACACCTTACTAACTACACCACTAGCCCCAGATTTAGCCTGGTTCACAGTCCTAGATTTAAAGGATGCTTTCTTTTGCCTCCCTCTACATGAAGCCAGCCAGAAAATTTTTGCTTTTGAATGGGAAAATCCCAAAAGTGGTTGAAAGACCCAGCTCACACGGACAGTGTTGCCACAGGGGTTCAAGAACAGCCCCACGCTTTTCGGAAACCAGTTATCCAAAGACTTGGAATCATGGGAACCACCATCAGAAGAAGAGAAAGTTCTACAGTACGTAGATGATCTTCTCGTCGCGACCAAAACTGAAGAGTCCTGTGTCACCTGGACCGTGAGTCTGTTAAATTTCCTGGGGTTACAGGGGTATCGGGTCTCCAAGAAAAAGGCACAGGTGGTGTTACAACAGGTCACGTACCTGGGGTATGAGATCAGTGCTGGCCAACGAGTCCTAGGACAGGCTCGGAAAGAGGCCATATGCCAGACCCCCCGACCACGAACTGTAAAGGAACTGAGAACAGTCCTAGGCATGACGGGGTGGTGCCGACTCTGGATATGTGACTATGGTTTACTTGCTAAGCCATTATATTCCTTGATAGCAGCCAACCAGAAAGATCTCCAGTGGGATGCCGAGTCAGATCAAGCTTTCCATCAGCTGAAGAAAGCCCTGATGTCAGCACCGGCATTGGGACTCCAGCCACACAGATCTTAAAGATGTCCCTATCGAAGGAGCCGAACACTGGTTCACCGATGGAAGCAGCTACAGGTTAAATGGAAAGCGACACTCTGGGTATGCTATCACCACCTCTGAAAAGGTAATCGAGTCTGGGCCACTACCAGCTGATGTCTCAGCACAGAAGGCTGAGATCATAGCCCTTACCAGAGCCCTAGAAAGAGCTCAAGGAAAAATATTTGGACTGACTCTAAATATGCCTTCGGAGTGGTGCATGCTCACGGGGCGATTTGGAAAGAGAGAGGACTGTTAAATTCTCATTAAACATGCAGAAGAAATCTGGATGCAGTCCTACTTCCTGAGAGGGTGGCAATTGTGCACATCAGGGCACACCAGAAGGTGAGCACAGAATTGGAAAAAGGGAATGAGCTGGCAGACAGGGAGGCAAAACAGGCAGCCAAAAGAACTGATAAAGTAGAGGGCGCGTTAATACCTGATGGACAACTGTCCTTAGAAGGTAAGCCAGAATATACGAAGGAAGACTGTAAGCTTATTGATGATATGGGGGGATCATATAATGAGGAAGGGTGGGCTATCACTTCCCGTGGGAGAATAGTGATCCCTTCCTACATGCTGTGGTCAGTAATCCGTGAAGAGCATAGAAAAAGGCACTGGGGGGCAGGGGCCCTATACAAAGATCTTACTAAAAATATAATAGCACGAAACTTATACACTACAGTCAAGCAAGTAACCCAACAATGTGATCTTTGCCTCCAGACTAACTCTAAGATTGTAAAAGGGCTAAAGTTAGGAAAAATTGGGAAAGGAAATGGTCCGGGACAACACTGGCAGATTGACTTCTCGGAATTCCCTAGAAAAGGGGGGTATCAATATTTGTTGGTACTAACAGATACCTTCTCAGGCTGGCCAGAAGCCTTTCCGTGCAGAACTGCTAAAGCATGGGAGGTGACTAAAATATTGCTTCAAGAGATAATACCCAGGTTTGGAGTTCCTGCAATAATATCCTCAGATAGGGGACCATATTTTGTATCCAAAATAGTACAACAGATCAGTCACCATCTAGGAATAGATTGGCAATTACATACTCCATACCGACCACAATCTAGTGGCCAGGTGGAGAAAATGAACCACCTAATCAAACAACAAATTATTAGACTGGGACAGGAAACGGATCTGACTTGGCCCCAGTCATTGCCACTAGCCCTTACCCGAATACGAACCAGACCCAGAGCAAGGGAGGGGCTCAGCCCATTTGAAATTGTGTATGGACGACCCTATGGGATACAGAAGGGGATGTCCTCACAAATAGGAGAAGAAACAATCAATTCCTACATGGTGGCATTAAATAAACAATTGAGGAAAATTGAAAAACATGTAATGGATACTCGTAGCAGGGGTCTAGATGGGCCTGTTCATAATGTACAACCAGGGGACTATGTATATGTTAAGTCTCTTGCAGAGAAAACTCTGGAACCACAGTGGACTGGACCCCACCAAGTCCTTCTCACTACCTACACGGCAATCAAGGTTGAAGGGCAGAACTCTTGGATTCACCACACCTGGATCAAAAAGCCCCTGGAGCCCCATGGAAAGTAACTCCAGATAACGAGGGACTGAAACTGAAACTTGTTCGGACAAACGAGAGTAAGAATAAGGGAGGTAATGAGTAAGTGAGTAAACCAACCGACCAACCTCACCCAACCTGTTATCGGTGTGGTCTGTATCCTAGATGTCTAAAGAAAATTAATTTTAACTTCCTTATAATATTAGATGCGGTTGAAAAACAATCAGAGTAAAAGTTGCGTGTCTATTGTAGATGCATGGGAATCAAGTATATATGAGGGAAGAATGGAGCAGAGATTCAAAACAAGACATTTAGCAGCTTCAAGGGAGTACAGGGGAGGAAATTGGAATAGGATGCTGATTAATTAATAGCACCACTTATAAAAAGGCATCCCAAATTACGGTATCAATTATTCCTACCACTGAGAGCACCAAATTATGTACTACTGAGGAACGAGACTGCCGGCATAACTTCACCCTAGAACAGACCTCGAGAGTGACCTGTCTTTGGGCCCGTAATACTATTGGACTCATTTAAATTTGAAATAAAGGCCATAACTAAGTCGCTTACAATGAAAAATCCTGCTACAACCAGCACAATGCCTCCCACCCAACCCATGCCAGCATGCCAGCACTTAAACTTGAGCCCAACATTTATAAAATCGGCCCATATGTAATCAAAAACACGGGACAGCAACAAGTATTGTTTAACCCAGAATGGTCACTTAGGAGAGTAGAGTTACAGATGCAAGTAAATGTTTCCGACATAAAACAATCCTGTTCTCCCTTCCTATGAACCTCGCATGAGGGATGGACAACATGGCTAAGAAGGAAGGGAAACACTTATCAGAACCAATTAATAAGAGACGAGACTGGGGTGTTAGGAACAGGACTGGGAGTATTGAATTCAATAGATTCGGAAGTGATAATGAACAAATTAGCATCTACCACAGCATATTTATCAAAACTGCAACACCCACTGAAATCCTCATTACTAACATTAGGAGCACATCAATGGTTAATTTCAAAGGTACTCCACAGATGAGAAGAAATTAATGTAAAAGATCACCAGCTTATTACAGAAGCCTTGGGTGGATTACAGGATGATGTCGCCCTAGCCCTAAACTGCATCCAAGCCCAATTATGGATACAATCAGTAGCAGCATCCATAATAAGGGAAGGTGAGGAAGGCATATTCCCTAAAGAAATCAGGAAAATGGTGTGGGATAGTGCTACAAAGGTGGAAAGGAAACTCCAGTCATGGTGGAATATGGTCAACTTCACTTATGACCCCGACACACATACTGTCATAGCTTTTGTGTTAACAATACGTGACGCAGCAGCAATTACCATACATCCCATTGTGGCCCTCGGGATTAACCATGGTGGCACTCTGCTGTATCCTTTTGAACATAGAACTTGGGCCAGGAAAATGGGCAATAAGTGGCAAACAGTAGACCTCGGGTCCTGTATTATGAGAGAACAGCAAGGCTTCCTCTGCGAAAGTAATACCATAATAGCTCAGGATACTTGTTTAGATACTGATCAAAAGATATGTCAGTTGGATTTAAAATCAATAGTTATCTATGCAGGAAAGGGATGTGCATATTTGAGAACAATGTGCGACACAATAACCATAGATGAAAAAGTAGAAAAAACAAAGAACTACTCAAATTATTGCATTTGTAACTTTACTACTATCACAGGTTGTAATTTCAGTTATGCAGCCCCAACAACTACTTACCAAATATTAGGATCTAGTAATACCCTGTTAGAGAGAATATCTCCTGCCCCCATAGGATTAGATATAAGGAATATCGAAAATTTATTAAGGGACAAAGGACAGGAAACACTTATTACAATCCATCATGATGTAGAAGGGGTTAGGAAAATCTTAAAGACAGTCAGACAAGATGGGAGTCATAACTGGTGGGACACCCTTTTGGGTTGGTAACCTTCTGCAACAGGAATCCTCAATACCATGATGCACCCCATTGTAATTCTGTTAATAAGTCAGGGGATTTTGTTAATATTGACACTCATGTTGTACCTGTGGGTTTGGAGAATGTATAAAAGGATCGCCATTATATATGATGCCTTATATCATTCAGGAAATCTGGCTAAGTAAAAGAATTTACTTGAGGGAATAGAAAAGGGGGGATTGATGTACAGGTATAGGAGCAGGTATAGCATAGAGCTTGAAATTTAGTTAGATAATCATGTAGAATGGTCTCGGGGTGAAAAGAGGGGGGGGGAAAGCCAGACAAGTCTGTTTTTCTCTCCTAGCAGAGGGCCTGTGATAATTTCATGCTAACTCGAAAAAAGTGAAAGGCAAGATTTCGAGGACAGAGTGGTATCACCCCACGGCTGCCCACAGAGCCGAGGCGCGTCACTATCTCTTCAACAAAGAAAAACAGAGGGCTGAAATACGTCCATGGGCCCCTCACAAGGACATCAATTAGCACAGATTGATAGAGGCACTGCAAGCTTGCAAGATCCTCGCATTCCAGGCAAGAGGTGAAAATACAGAGACCCCTGCCTGCGACCCTCACAAGGGTCTGCGCAAGCGCCAAGGACTGATAAGCTAATTAGCATGAGAAGCGAGAGTAGGCGGGTTCAGGTACTTAATATGTATAGGCGTTGATTGAATATTCATTGTTTTATTGTATAAATGTGGGGTCGGTCTGCTGCTTCGGTATGCACGCTTGTGGAGGAAGGATCCCCCGTGCATCTGCGCGCAATAAACATACCTACTTTATAACTTTCGAGTTATAGAGTCGATTTCCGTACGTCACTACGCTTAAGAGAAAACAGTGAAAAAAACAGAGTCAGGAGTGCAACTAACAATCTTAAAACAAATGCAACCAGGCAAACACTTTTCCCCCCACCACTCCCTCCTTAGCAGGCTTTAGTTAGAAGTTTGCTCCCTTCTTCCCTCCCGTTCACAGCACAAGAGGGGCAGGGACTGGGGAAAATGGGGGTCTTGGTAACACCTTCCCCCCACCCCTCCATTCTAAAGCAGACTTCCCTTTTAGCCATGATTTTGCTCCCTTCTTCCCTCCCGTTTGCAGCCCAAGAGGGGCAGGGACTGGGAGATGGGGGCTTTGGTCAGTCCCTTGCAAGTTGGTTTCCTTCTCGGCCGGGGTGGGGGCATTCATTCCACACACACCCTCCCCCTGCTGCACCGTAGGATCTCACCCACGAGAGACAGTCCTCCACAAACTTCCTCCAACGTACATCTCTTCCCACCGGGCTTCATCTCTACTATGGCAGGCAGCAATAAGTCACAATGTCTCTCAGTCCCAGTCCTCCATGGGGCTATAGGCCTCCCCCAGCAAACCTGTTTGGCTCATCTCTGTAGGTTGCAAGTGCTGGCAGGGGCTCATCCCAATGTAAGTCACGGCATCTTCTCTATGTCTCCACGGGCTCCATCCAGTGTGGAGCCTCTCCACCGGGCAGGTCGGCTTTCTGCCTCCTCTCCACCTACTACTCCACAAGCTTCACCTGGGGCACCTCCTCCCCCGGCCTTTTGTGTCTGTCAACTGCTTACATTTATTATGCAAATATATCACAATGCCCTTAATGGGCCAACACTGTGGTCTTGTTGGCACTCCATTCTCTGGTGGCCAAAATGCAGCTACTTCCCAGTCTTTCTCTCCTATATGTGATTCTCAGAGGTGCTATCAGCAGGCTTGCAGAAGATTCTAGCAGTCATTTTCTGCAGCCCCTGGTCCTCTCTCAGCACCCAACTATGCAAAACTGCGACACCACCCCAGGGTCTCTTCCCCTACAGGGTGGAAAAGAGATATAACACAAACCCTTGACAATACGTGTGATGACTGTTATAAATTGAGTCTACCAATCGTAATAATAAATTGGAATTTTATTAATTGTAGTAAACAGGATATGAGCAAAAACAGCGCTGGGTGACAGGGGACACTCCTGCTCGCCAACTGCCGCGCTTCACATTTCAAAACGCCCTCCTTTTATCAGTCCTTCAGTTCCGCATTCGTGTTCTTAGTGGAGTACTCTGTGCATGTTCCAGTTGTGATTAGGGGGTCTTTTTCTGTCTCCTGATGACCGTTGATGCTGAAGGCTGAAGTCTTCCTCTGTTGTTTTTAGATAACCTTATCCATATATAGCCTTTTACTTGCGGTGTATCGATTCTTAGAATTTTGCAACAGTTTTTAACAAGCGGTTCGCGGTTTGTTGCTTATCTCGGGGGTTATCTCAATGACTTACTCTGTTGAACAAAGCATTTCGTAAGAGCCTTTGGCAAGCAGCCGGTTACTAATTTTGTTGAACAAAGCAATTTTTCAGATACAAACATACTTTACATTGTTTCATTAAGCATTGTCTGTTTGATAAACAATTATAACTTCTAACAATCCCCCCTTCTTTTATTTATCATTTGTTTATCAAACAGTATTTTCATGTTCTATATAACTTTCGCTTTCTTCATCACAAATAGTTGCAACTGGAATATAGTGAGCATTTAATAATAGAAGTTTTGTTGTATCAAAACGGTCCTCAATCACTTTCAGCAGATATCTAATGATACATGGTCCAAAGGTTAATCCTAATATTAACATTATCATAGGGCTTGCTAGGGTAGAAAGTAGGGTGGTTAACCAAGGGGAAACATTGAACCAATTTTCGTACCAGGACCTATTGGCTTCTCTTTCCTTTTATCTTTTTTCTATTTTTCAATTCCAGCATTGAATCTCTTATGATTCCTGTACGGTCTACATATGAACAGCACTCTTCTTTGAGGACCACACATAGTCCACCGTCTTTTAGAAACAGTAAGTCCAGACCCCTGCGATTTTGTAACACCACTTCTGATAGTGAATGAACGGATTCTGCTAGATCATCAATGCCTCTTTGTATTCTTTCTAAGTCTTCATCAACTGCCATTTGTAAGTTTTATATTTCTTTTCCTTTTACTAGAGATGCTACTCCTGTCCCTACTCCACTTATGGCAAGGATAGTGGCAATAGTGATGGCGGTTATGGGTTCTCTCTTTTGTCTATTTCTGTCTCTCTCAAAATATTGTATTATTTCTTCAGAGGCATGGTACATAATTCTTGGTATAATTAATACCTGAATACAAAATGTTTTCTCATAGTTAAATAAAATTAAAGACAAACAAGGCGTAATTCCAATATCTGAACAGACCCATTTTGCTCTTCCAGAGGGTATTGCCCATTTTGACCCCTGGCTCTTATGTTTTGAAACCGAGTAATTGCTAATTGTTTGATTACATAAGAATTGGTAGTTTATGGGTACTTTACCTATACATCGGCCTTGTCCAGTCACCATTTGTAAAGTTATACCCCGAGTGCGATTCTTTTCTCCCCAGTCACAATTTTGGGGGTTTGTTCCATTTGACCACCGAATTTTATTTGTTTTTCCTACTGCTTCAAAGTAAGGTGGTCTTACTTTATAACATAACCAGCAGTCTTCAGTCAAATCTGGTCTAGTTGAGTTCAGTGCTAGATATGAAGTTTGCATCATACCCCACAAGGGGTCTTGGAGTTCAGATTCCTGTTCCATGATAGCTATAGGTAAAGTTTGATTTACCTCTCCAATATAATTGTGATTTAAGACTGGATTAGGTCCAATGGGATGAGGATCATGTGGCAGTGGTCTTTTGGATATTTGAAAGATTCCTCCCCTATCAGGGCCGGGTTCCCAGTATCTAATTCCCCAATATTTCCCTGCTAACCACTGGTCGTTTTCTGGGTCTTTAATTACTATGCTAATGTTTTTGCAGTATCCTTCACCGTAACAATGTCCATATATATATCCATCGTGTCCTATATTAGGTCTCTTACACCCTTTAGGCATCCATTCTATGTTTATATGTTTATCCCCAGGTGTGCTCCAGTCGGAAGCCCAAGTTTCGCATCCCCAATAGTCACAGTAAAAATGACCGGGTAGGTTACAATAACCTTTCCCAAGATTAGACGCAGGACATATGTAGATTGGTTTACACAGATCAGTTTTATCTTTACGGTTTCCAATAATTAGTCTGGTTAAAGATACTGTAAAATTAATCTTCCCTGGAGTTGTGATTACCTGGACTGGTTCTTCTGTTTGTAGGTTAGATATTGTCCATTTCATGGGCTCATGGGGGTTTCCATTTAATGATAAAGGTGTTATTAGTATAGTAAGTATGCCAGAACAAAGGGTATTTATTTTAAATTTTGACACCCCATTACCAGCCTTGGGGTAGCTCATCCATCACTGCTTGTGCATCCCATGATTTGAGCTTTTCTCTCCACCGTTCATTCCTCCTCTGCCTCGCTCGTCGACTCGGTTGCCTCGAGCCACGAGGTGTTCCATCTTCTCGGCAGCAAGAATATTCTTCAGGAGAGTATTTATTTCGCCTTGTGTGCCTGTTTACATAGGCACTCCGCTTTTTAGCTTTCACTAATGGGGCACAGCACGGTACTGTTTGAACTCCCCGTCGGCACTAGACGGCCACAATGTCAGTCACAAAGGGGACTGGTTCATTTAAATGATAGCAGTAATATTGGGGTATTCCTTTAGCAAAAATGTCCTACCATTGGGGGGATCCTTTTTATAATTTCTTGTCTTAGTTCTAGTTGTTTTAATTTCCAATCAGTTAACTGCCTTTTAAATCTGTAGCACTGTTCACAAACTCCGTTAGGCGGATATCCGTTGTGACAGTGCGTTCACCATTTATCTTGGCATACTTTACACTTAAAACATGCGAACGGGTAACAATCACACTGCTGATTGTTGCACCTTTCTGTATTCTATGTTGGGTTGCATGCGTGTTCAACAATTTCTACGACCACACTTAGTGTGTTTTCACAAATAATACACCAACAATGATATTCCTATAGCAAATACAAAAAAAATATTATGTACTTTGCACCAAAAGGTAACACTGAGATATATTCTACTATCACTTATCTTCATAGAGTTAGCTTCGTATCACCTGGTGTGCTAACTATTTTCCAATTCGGTGGAGTTACTGGTCCTTTAATTCGACTGGCATGGGTCCACCCTCATTCAGCAGTTCGAACAGCTGTTTCTGTAGTAAGCAGAGTAAGGTAAGGTCCTTCCCATTTAGGCTTTAAGTTTTCTTCCTTCCAAGTTTTTACCATCACCCATTCTCCTGGTTCAATATTGTGCATTTTCAGATCTAATGGTGGTTGTTGAACTAAAAGACCCTTTTTCCATAACATATTCCTATGTTTGGATAATTGAGATATATATTCATTTATCATACCGTCTCGTATTAACACATGATCTTGTGGTTCTTCTATTCTATAAGGCATTCCATACATCATTTCAAAAGCTGAGATCCCCAGGTCTGCTCTAGGTCTTGTTAGTAATATTAATAAAGCCATGGGTAAACATTTTACCCATGATAATTTAGTTTCAATAATTAATTTTGTTAATATATTTTTCAATTCTCCATTCATTCGTTCTACTCTTCCTGAACTCTGGGGATGCCATGGAGTATGATGTTCCCACTTGATCCCCAAGACACTTGTTAAATCTTGTACAATTTTTGACACAAAATGTGGTCCTCTGTCTGAGTCTATTACTTCGATATTCCCATATCGGGGTATAATGTGTTCCAATAACATTTTTGTGACCTGATTAGCAGTTGCCCTTGAGGTAGGGAATGCCTCTACATATTGTGTTAAATGATCCACCATTACCAACAAATATTTATAACGTCCAACCTTAGGTAATTCCGTGAAATCAATTTGAACTCTGGTAAATGGTTTATATGCGGGTGGCCGTCCCCCAAAAGATTTTCCTTTTATTCGGGTTCTATTCACTCTCTGACAGGTTTTACAGGTGGCTGTTATGGTTTTAGCAATATTATATACTCCTATACATGAATACAATTGTTCAAAATAATCTACTAACGCTTGTGTCCCCCAATGTGTTTTCGTATGAATTTTTGATAGAATTGAATTCGCTACTGCCTTTGGTAAAACTTCTCTACCATCAGGTAAAATCCATTTATCATTTATCTCTTGTATTTTCATTTCTTTCAACTTTTCTGTTTCATATCGTGAAAAACTATATAGTTTTACACTAGGAGTTTTGTTATCCAGAATAATTGCTTTATTTCCTGCCACCCTTTTAGCTTCTTGATCTGCAATATTATTTCCTCTAATTTGATAAGATAGTCTTTTTTGGTGTCCTTTAACATGGACTATGGCAATTTGTTTTGGTTCTCTTAAGGCAGTTAAAACTTGTTTAATAAGTTCAGGATGTATTAGGTTTTTTCCTTGTGAATTTACAAAACCCCTTTCTTCCCATATTTTTCCAAACGTATGCACTATACCGTAGGCATATCATGAATCTGTATAGATGGTGCCTATTTTCTGTGATAAGTATAGTAACGCTCTCTAAAGAGCATATAATTCACACGCCTGGGCTGACCAATTAGCACTTAAAGGTCCTGATTCTATTATCTTAAAAGTTTCATCTTCCATTTTTATTACCACATATCCAGAAATCCGTTTTCCTTCTACTATTCTCGAAGAACCGTCAACAAACAGTTTTTCTCCTTGTTCTAATTCTTCCTCTTCCAAGTCTGGGCGTATTTTTGTTTGTTGCTCTATTGTTTGAAAGCAATCATGAACCAGTAATGAATTTTCCCCAGGGTATAAAAATTCTGCAGGGTTTACTGCTCCCGTAGATTTTATGATTAGTTTGGGTGATTCTATAAGTATTCCCTCATATTTTAAGAGTCTATTATCTGTTAGCCACTTTTCAGCTTTTTGTTGTAGTATCCCTCGTATATTATGAGGTGCGTATAAGATGATTTCCCCGTTAAAAGTTATCCGATTTGTCTCTTCTAGTAATAAAGCAGCAGCAACGATGATTTGTAAGCATGTTGGCCAGCCCCTACTGACCGGGTCTAATAATTTTGAAAGATATCCTACGGGTTTCTTCTGACCGGCCCATTCCTGAGTTAATACTCCAAAGGCAGTTCCTTCATGTACATTCACAAACAAATGAAAGGGCAGTTTCAAATCTGGTAGACTTAGTATCGGGGCTTGGCTCAATTCCAGTTTTAATTTCTCAAATTGTTGTTCTTCTCTTGGTGTCCACTTAGGGACTTTATCTTGAACTAACTGGTTATATAAAAATTTGACTTTATAATTTTCTATCCACTGTCTACAATACCCAAATAGGCCTAATACCTGTCTAATTTGTCTTTTGGTCCTGGGCATATTTAACTCCAGGATTCCTTTAATTCGTTCTGCGTCTAATATCTTTTTTCCTTTGAACAAATAATGCCCTAGGTATTTGACTTTTTCCTCCACAAACTGCAGTTTGTCCTTAGAAACCTTTAGGCCCTTTTTTGCCAAAAAATTTAGCAATCTCACACTGTCTTCCGATACTTTATCTCTAGATTCTCCAGCTATTAATAAATCGTCAACATATTGAAGCAAAATATTCTTGGGTTGTACGTGAAAGTCTTCTAATAATTTTTCTAAAGCTTGTCCAAATAAATTGGGGGATTCTGTGAACCCCTGAGGTAATACTGTCCATCTCAATTGCTGTTTTCTATTTGTATCAGGATCTTCCCACTCAAATGCAAAATAATCCCTACTCTGTTCTGCTAAGGGACAAGCCCAAAAGGCATCCTTTAAGTCAATAACACTATACCATGATTTATGGGGTCCTAATCTACTGAGTAGGCTATATGGATTAGCAACTACTGGAAAACGTGTAATTGTTCTTTTATTGATTTCTCTCAAATCATGTACTAACCGGTACTTTCCATTGGGTTTCTTTATCGGTAAAATAGGAGTGTTAAAAGGGGACATGCAGGGTTCTAATATTCCTTGTGCCACTAACCTATCGATCTCTGGTTTTAATCCCCTTTTTCCTTCGAGTGATAGAGGATACTGTTTGATCCTGACTGGTACATTCGGATTCTTAATTTGTATTTCAAAAGGAGTCATATCTAGTTTACTAATGGTGTGTGGTGAACACCATACACCAGGATTTATCATTTCTTCATCTTTAACAGTTAAAGGGTATACTGATACTTTTAGTTTTTCATCCTCTACTTTAATTTCCAATTTTAATTCTATAATTAAATCTCGTCCTAGTAAATTATATTCTGCTTCAGGGACGAGAAGGAGTTCGCCTATTCCATATGTATTTTCTGTTTCAAATAATACGTTCTTAATTTTGTTTACTTCAAATGGCTCTCCCTTTGCTCCGACAACTTGGACTTTTTCAGGAGACACTTTACAACCCATAGGTAGTTGTCTAATTGTTGATTTTTCAGCCCCAGTGTCTATTAAAAAGGTGAACTCCTGTTTTTGGGGACCTATTTTTAATTTTATCAAGGGCTCTGGATGACTCCGGTCCCCTAAAAGATAGAGCCCCTGACTATCCTATTCTGATTTTACAATTTCCTCATCTCTGATCCTTTGTCTGCATTTCTTCTTCATATGTCCTTTCTTTCCGCAATAAAAGCAACATCCTTGTTCCTTTCTTATGGTTATCTCAGCGTCTCTTCCCTTTGACTTATAGTCTTGGGACGCCATCTTTTGTCCTTCTCTTACTGCTGCAACCATCATTTTTACCTGTCTTTTACGGCTTTCTTCCTCACGTCTCACATATACTTTCTGAGCTTCTCGCAATAGTTCATCTAATCCCCCGTCCTGCCAATTTTCCAGTTTTTCAATTTTCTTTCTTATATCTTCCCAGGATTTTGCCACAAACTGAGTTTTCAGAAGGGCTTGTCCTAAAGATGTGTCAGGGTCTAACCCTGAGTACAATTGAAGTGCTTTTCTTAATCGCTCCAGCCACTCAGTTGGACTCTCATCCTTTTTCTGTCTCTCATTAAAGGCCTTATTGATGTTTTGGCCATGAGGGACAGCTTCCCGGATACCCTGGATCACTATAGTTCTTAGGTCCTGCATATGGACTCTATGGTTCGGATCTTGATTACTCCAATTAGGTCTTTGAAGTGGCCATTTAATATCAGCTTGAGGTCCTTGGGCATGTTGTGCGTCCCACAGCCTCATTCCTGCACGCCTAATCATATCTCGTTCTTCGGTTGTAAATAAGCGATTAAGTATTGACTGCATTTCGTCCCAGGTGTATATATTAGGACCTAGGAACTGGTCCAATCTTTCGGCCACTCCTATGGGGTCTTCTATCAGATTCCCCATCTCCTCCTTTTTAAAGTCTCTAAGATCAGCTGAATTTAAGGGGACCGATATAAACCCTATTTCAGGGTGGGCTCTCCCCATAGGTATTTCCCTTAAAGGGTACATTTGAGTAGTTCCTCTTTGACTACGAGTTCTGGGTCTTGAAGGGGGAGAACCTGGGTCTGATTCTGATGAAGGAGTAGGTGCCTGGGGTATCGCTGGTACCGGCATGGGTGGTGGGGCATATAGAGGTGGGACTAAAAGGCTCTCTTCTAAATCCTCTTTTCGTTTTTCACGCTTTTCCTTCGTCTCGCTAACTGGGTAGAGAGACGCTGTGCCTTGGAAACGTTGTATCCATATTTTTGCATAATCACTCTCTTCTGGGTTGAATGGTGTTTTACTATTAACCCAGAGGTTCAGTTGTTGTCTAATCCAATCTTCCTCTGACCCATATACCGGCCAATATACGCTATTAGATATCTGTTTTCCACCCCAGACTTTTGTACAATAACTAATCATTTTATGTTTCTCTTTCCCAGCCGTTCTGGGAAAGTATTTCCAATTACTCAGAATATATCCTAAAGGTGTGTCCTTAGGTACTTTGGGTAACCCACCCATGGGAATCGAAGGCTTACTATTCTTCGAACCCATCTTCTGGAATACTTTCTACCACACACACACTTGTTCCCCTTGTTCCTGGCCCAGTCCCTGGCGGGAGTTGGGAACCACAGTACTTAAGGGTCCACACTCACTTGGTTCAGTATATCGAACCTCTCAATCGGCGTATTCCAGGAAAACCCACCCCGACCGAATGGTATACCGCGTTATACTCACGCATCCTTACGCGTCCTGCGTCTTCGTCCGGACTTTTGTGAACAAAATTTATGGGATCTTACCGGTTCCTTTTGCTCAATATCCTCTAATTTGGGTTCGTCGGTAAGGAGTTTAGTAAGGAGACACAGTCTCCTTCAGAGCCGCAGAAATCCCGTGGGGCGCCCCCTGAAGGACTGTGTCCCTACTCTTCCTTATCTGAGACACGGCACCATAATTGTTATAAATTGAGTCTACCAATCGTAATAATCAATTGGAATTTTATTAATTATAGTAAGCAGGATATGAGCAAAAACAGCGCTGGGCGACAGGGGAGTCTCCTGTGTTGAGGAATGGTTAGCTAACAAAGGCCACACAGACATAAAACAGCTGTCCGAGCTGGAATTTGGGAGGCATCGTACACAGCTAACCTAGCTGCTGATATGGCCAGGATGTTCTATTCCTGGATACATAAGTTGCAAACAGCAAGATGCCTCTCTGTCCAGGCGTGAGAACAGGAGGATTTAGTTGATCACAGATGAAGAACTAAGGGCAGGACTAACCTTAAAAATAATAACCAATGATAAGCTTGGCTTTTGCAATATGTAATGAGCTAATTAGAGTTATTATAAAAGACTGCTGTACTATTCAATAAACGGAGCTTGCTGATCACTTGCATCAAGTGTCCAAGTCTTCCCTCCGTCGCAACAAATGGCACCCGAACAGGGACCCTGACCCAAAGGAGGGTGACGCATCGTGCGACGGAGTCCGGGTACCGGTCCTGTAAGCAGCGCAGGAGGCAAATAAGGGGAGACGAACGGGCACCCCACATCTGAGAGGACCCTTCGGGGTTAACGAGTTCCTTCGTCCGGGAGTACTCAAAGGGGTTACCGCCGGGAGCACCCAAAGAGGTTAAACGAGTTCCCCCGCGCCCGGAGCACCCAAAGGGGTTAAAGCGAGTTCCCCCGCGCCCGGGAGCACCCAAAGAGGTTACCGCCGGCCACGCGCCGCCGAGGTCTAGCAAAGGCTGCAACAGCTCCGAGGCAAAAGGGAGATCCCCACGCAAAAGTTCGAGGGGAGAGACCCCGGCCGGCTGATGAGAAGGTGTGGACAGACAAGCGGCGTATGATTTGCTCAAATGCTTTTTAGAAAAGCGGAGCATTCAGGGATAAACTATAGGAAGAAGTTACCTGGGCTTTTAGCGTATGGAGTAGCAAGGGTTTTTTTTCACAAATCCAGATATGGTTTTTAAACATGCAGAGTGTTACAGTGAAGTACCAGGTACCTCCCCATAGGAAGCAATAATGCCGTGTTATCAGAGCAAAGTGGTAAATCTGTCAGAATTGAAAGGAAAGCATAAATCTGCCATCAAGGTATGCGAAGCCCCTCCACTATTATACATTTGGAAGGAAAAAATGTGGAAACAAACGTACAACTGACTGCCTTTAATATCTGTTCACCTCCAACTTTTACTGAGCCTGAAACACCCTGTGACGCAGTTGAAAATGTTAACCGCCATGAGCAGCTTCGTCTTGTCCTTGAAAAGCTAGTAAACATGGACACAGAGCAGGCAACAGCATAGCCTGCTGTTAAAGGGTTTGCAAAATTGCCCATCCACCCACCCTAAAACTACGGAGATGAAAACTATGGACACAAAGAATCATCGACTAAACCACCAGACAAGAAACCTCAGGACAGGAACAACAATCCTACGGAGAAGGACAAGTATCGGCTTCAACAACCATCGGCTCAGGGACACAGAGACGGCTCGTCAGAGACTGGACATGTAAGGTGGTGTCAGTACGGGAAAAACGGTGAAATCACGGTATTTCGATTCCTATTCCTACACAATCGTGGTAATTACCAGGGAGAATTTATGTGGGGATGAGCGGGTGGTGGAGAAAGTGGGAGGTGAAGGAAGCATGGTGACCGCGCAGTGGCCCCCCCACTTTTCCCCCCCCAAACAGAATGGATTCGCGTCTTGCAATGTAATTTGTCTGATAAATTGGTTTTCAGTATTTCTTTGTATATGCTATAGATTCAGGGATGCGTTTCTCCAACTGAGAGCAAGTCTGGTTACTAAGAAAAAGGATTTTTGATAGCGACCATTGAAAGTGGGCAGCTTACTTTAAAAATTTAACCTGCAAAACAGACATGTCTATTTGGGTTGATCAGTGTACAAAATTTAACACAGGAGCAACATGCCAAATTCTTGAAAGATTGGGATTTTTCGGTATGCCGTTACATTCTAACTAGAAAAAACTGCTTTTCAGTCCCTACTATAAACAAAATAAACCCAGGAAAAGGGTATCACTGGGTGTGCTCCCTCAAAGCATAAATATTCACCAACTAGGTGCCAAAATTATGTAGATTGGACACTTGCTCCAGTATGAAAAATGCAATCCTTGGTTAATCTTTTATCATTACATGGTTGATATCTTGATTGTGGGAAAAAACTTGAACGTTGGAAGTTTGATTCATAACTTAACAGTATATTTGAAAAGCAAGGCGTTAAATATTGGTCTATAGAAAATTCAAAAGGAGCCAGTGTGGAAATATTTGGACTGACAGATTGATAACTAACGCTCAAAAGTTGCTTAGAGATATTAACTCATTTTGCTCATTGCATGGTATTATGCATCAGTATTTTAATTACCCATATTTGCAGCCACACTGAACCAACTGGCTGACTCAAGATCTAGCAGGGAGAAATCAGAGAGCAGACAGGCTGGTAGCACCGACATGAGCTGCTGCATTGCAGAAGCTCTGAAGTTGTAAGAATTTTTACACTTCCATGACAATACCACTTGTTGGTTGCTGAATTTAAAGGGCTTGTACTGCTACTGCACAAACCAGAAAATCTAGTGAACATTCAGTGCCGAGTGTGCTCTGGTACCAGAACATATCACATAAGCAATACCAACCTATGGTACAGGGACACCACACTTGCCAGCAGGTCAGGCTGTAGTGGAACGTGAATCAAACTCTCAAGCGTTTGCTTTACAAAATAAAAACGGGGGAGAGGTTTGGTACCTCCAATGTTGAAACATGCAGGAGGTTTAAAAGGGAACAAAAAGAATAATAAAAGGTATTCCTAAGAAATGAAGTTACGGGTACTAACTACGGGAAGGAGATCTGCCTGTGTTATTACAGATATGGGAACCAAGTGGATAAAGCCGTGGATCCAGAAGAAATCAAGCCTGCATGAACCAGGATGGGACCCTGATCACAGTAACTGAAGTCAAGTGTTGCAACTGCAGCCACGGTGGACTATGAGTTTTGCTGTGGGACATTTTGAACCATCTAACAGTTTTTGAAATATGCATGTGTGTTTGTGGTAAATGAAAATTAGGGAAATGATGATTTCTACACAGCCCAAGATCACAGACTACAATAGATGCCTGCACATAAATGTGAGGCTGATGTTACCTGCACTCCTGACACTCCTGATTGGCGAAGCAAGCAAATACAATCACAAAGGTATTAAAGTACTTAGCTACAGAATTGTGCAGCACTTGAATTCTGTTGCTGTCTCATGATATGTGCTGCAGGAATCTGTCTGACCACTCAGCATTCAAAAATTGATAGATCAAACTCAAAACATATGACATGAACATTTAATTCTCTGTATTGGACAATTGGTTTCATGAGTGGGACTTTCAGGATGGATGTTGTCAGTGGTCAAATCTGGATTATTGAATTTGGATTATTGAATATGGTAATTATGGCACTTGTCTTACATTTGCTGCCATGCTTGCTGAGCTTTCTGCAAAGGGCCCTTGCAGAGACCTCTAACAAGCAGATACTAAAAAGAAAAAATTGTCTGGGAGGACAGCAGGCTTGCTAGCAGTCTGGCTCTCCTCACAGAGACATAGGCCCTGACAGTATCCCTGCATTCCCATGCAACAGGAAAATTACTCATGCTGAGAGGTATTTGGTAATCACATTTTCAAAACACAGTGGCCTTGAAGGCAGGTGGTCAGACTGCCTTAGAGCAAAGAGTTGCGAGAAACTATTTGGAAGTAAGTGAACAGATCATGTACTGTTCATAATAAGAGAGTCAAAAACACAGCAGGTGTGCAGATAACTTTTAGGCATCAAAGGTAAACTAACAATGTGTAGCTATAAGACATGCTTATCAAAACTCGTTACAATTACTAATTAATCACTTTGGTGTGAACAGTAGGTGTAGCAAATTGGCAGTTTTTAGCTTGCCACATTTTACAGTATGGCTTTAAATTTACAAAATGGCTTTTAGATTTGGTTAAACAAGAGCTTATGTTTTCATTAGTTATTTTTGTCTTAGTGTTATTTTGCCGTGTCGGTCACAGTGTTTCTCTTGCAAGATAGATAATGCTCTTTGCAAAAATCTGGCTGGTCCATAAACAAGAAGGGGGAATTGTAGCAATGTATGAGAGGAGTGGGTTTCGTGGCCCACCCAGATTTGCTCCTGACCCCCGCATAATCAGGGCTGGGGAAGCTAGCAGAGGCATGTCAGTATGCAGTAACAGGAGAGCTAGGTGTCTGTAAGAACAGGAGGCTGCAAGAAAATCCTTGAGATAACAAACTGCAAGAATGTTAACAACTGCCTTAAAAAGGGACAAAGTGACTGTGTAGCCTCACCCAATTATTAGCAATAGTGAGAGGCATGTAAGGAGGGTGAGCAGAACATCTAACCAGAGCAATTGTTGACTCTTGGCAGAACGTATGGGCCTCCCTGGCACGGGTATTAAATACCACCACCCTCTGCACCAGTCTCGCTATGCCTAGCACCCCGTTTTTGACGTGTCTAGTAGGGGTGCCAATTAATGAGTACACATGGACATTTCTTAACAGTTCCATGAACACAGTGTTGAGGTGAAGAAGCATCAGATCTTAAAGATGCAAAGTCTGGGCAATGGGTGGGCCCTGCACCAGTAGTCTATGTGGGTCGTGGTTATGTTTGTGTTTCTACCGAAACAGGTACCATCTGGTGAAACCAGCGATGGAAGCTCTAAATAATTCCAGAGCAGCCTGCGAATGAGTTTGGTTCAAGAACTTTGAAAAGATCAAATCAGCTGTCATACTTGCAAGACTTGTGACCCCTGGGTATTGTACGAATTGTTTGCTAAGAGAGGAAAGCATAGTTGAACTTTTGTTAATTACGGGACACAAACTGAGAGACAGCTAAAGTTACCTGACCAGTCGAAGTGACTGGGTCCGTACAGTTCATCAACGGGCTCCAGGACTGTTAGCTTTGAAGTTAGAGTATAG
Source organism: Hypotaenidia okinawae (assembly GCA_027925045.1). NCBI lineage: Eukaryota > Metazoa > Chordata > Aves > Gruiformes > Rallidae > Hypotaenidia > Hypotaenidia okinawae. The sequence goes on along the minus strand of BSDF01000005.1, from coordinate 10,464,526 downwards.
CCAAAGGTGTTTAGTAGATGTAATTTGGAGTGTTAAGGAAAAGAATTGGGAGCAAACTAAGGCAAAGTACACACAATGGTTTGGAGAGAAAGAAGGATGCGCACGGTGGTTAAGGGGAAAGCTGAAACCATGAAAAACTTTTGTGTGCAACTTTGTATCTTTTATGTTGTAGTTGTTAAGGCTGAAACATCAATATCTCCTCTCATTGATCCTCGAGAAAATGTCTGGGTTACTTTGGCCCGATCACTTGACACAACTAGTTTCTGTGCAAGCTTAGCAACACCTAATTCACCATTTACTACATGCCTTGTCGGGGTACCTTTAGGCAACGCCACATTTCGGATGTATAACCAGTCTCTTGCAGCTTTGAGGAAACAATATAAGATAACCAGTCACCTCCCGTTCAGGTGGAATAATCTCTCGAAAATGTTTAATGACTATGACAAATGGGATGACAAGCTCCCTGTAGGCCCTGAGCCGCAAGAGATTGATATAGCAGACTCTCTCAATGCTAGCTATTGTATTTATATTGGGAAGAGGGATTGGTCAGATGAGAACAAGCAGGGACGCAAGGTTAACAAGTCAAGCCCCACAATCATTACTCCGATAGGTGATTCTATCAGCTGGGAAAGAACATGGTGCCAGAACATAGCCCACACTAAACACCGTTCGGCCCCTGGCACCATGCCAGTGTTAGAAATACAAAACGGGTCCTAAAAAGGACTCGAGGTAGACACGTTAGTGAAGCAGTAATTAATTTATTATACGTTCTTGCAAGAGCGGGTGACCCAAAAGTAGGCACACTTTTGGTCAAAATACGTAGCATTTTTATACCATTTTCCAGTCCGAAATCCCTCCCACCGTTTAACTATAGATTAACAATTTCAAAAGTTTACTGGCTCAACCAAAGTACCCCATTTATGACATAATGGAATACATATTGCACGTCCGGCAAATTCCTGCTTCCCGTTAGTGAGAAAAGTTAGTATGTATGAGCCTTTAACACTTAAACATCTCTTTTGTCTGGGATAATCGCTTACTGGCAGGTACTTGATTTTATCTTAACTTTCCCGGTAACTGTCTTGGGCCTAGGGTGGAAGGAATTCAAAAGCTCATACAGGCTTTTGTTTAGATGGCGTCAAGACTCCACACCGTCTGTCAGTTTTGAGCCACATTTCTTTTGAGTTCCAACCCGTGGCCTCAGTCACGGTTTTAACTCTTTCCAGGATTATCTTTTAGCAACAATATGCTTTATAAAGAATTCCTAATGAGGCAACCTTAATTCCCAAGTCAGAAAAATATACAATACAAAAATATACAATACAAAATTTCAATTTGCAAAAGCAACAATTCAGCATTTTCCACACCAGTAAGGGAATAGTTGAACTAATAATATTTTCACTACCTAAACTATATAAGATAAAAGTGTGTGTCAATAAAGTGAATCTTGCAGCTAACTCATACTTGGTCGTCTCTTGATTCCGTATTCCGTCTCAAGTCTTCCTGCTGATCCTGGGGCTTACAGCGATTCCCCTGTGTTGCAGTTTGGTGTAGCTGTGCTGCTGAGATGGCTTTTGCAAAGCAGCAGTTACAGTTTGTTGCAAGTTCCAGACAGTAAACTTCGGCCAATTCAAGGCCAAAGTTACCTCTGACGAATCACAGAAGGATTCATAGCGCCTCTGTGAATCACATATTCGAGAAAAAAACTGCAGGCTGGTGCACTTTGCCACCGGAATGCAGAGTGGGAAGATGTGACCAGCTGCACCGATAGCCAAGGCCAGGCCCAGAAGGAGGAGGGGAGGGGAAAGGAATGTGGAAAGAAAGTTTCCCCTGCAGCTCATGGAGAAGACCATGGTGAAGCGGGTTGTCTCCTCGCAGCCCATGGATGAAGATGGGGAGCAGAGACATCTACGCCCTGTGAAGAGATTGATCCACGCCTCAGCAGGTTTGCCAGGGGACTTGTGACTTTGCGGGGAGCCAGGCTGGGGGACCCCGGGCCCAAATGTCAGAACCCTATGGAAGGAAGTCCTGCTGAGAGGCCTGTGGTGAGGAGATGACTCCCCGATGGAAAGGACTCATGCTGCAGAAGTTCGTGGATAGGACTCTCGCGTGGGTGGGACCCCACGGCGCTGTAAGGGAAGAGTGTGTGTGTGTGTGTGGAATGCCGTCCCCCCCCAGCTGAGACAGAAGACAGCTCGGGCGGAACGGACTGAAACCCCCCACTCCCCATTCCCTGCCCCTCCTGATGCTGCAATGGGAGGGAAGAAGGGAGCGAAATTGATGATTAAAGCTAAGGGTGCTAAGAGGCGAGGGGTGGGGGGAAGTAGAAGGGTTAAGATCTGGGGAAGGAAAGCAACTGGTACCGCCGGAACCTCACTCCCCATTCCCTGCCCCTTCCCCCCGCCATGTCGGGAGGGGGGGAAGAAGGGAGTAAGACCATGATGAAGTTTAAGTTTGCTAAGAAGGGGAGGGGTGGAGGGAAGGCGCTTTAAGACCTGGCCGCTTCTTACTCTTATCTCATTCCGGTTCACTGGGTGTATTAGTCGTAGTTGTAATAAATCACTTTTTCTTTCCTTTATTCTGTGCCGAGTCTGTTTTGCCCATTGCAATAATTGGAGAGTGATCCCTCTGTCCTTATCTCAGGGCCTGAGCCTCCGAAAACATATTTTCTCCCCTTTTCGGCTGAAGGGGGAGTGAGCGAGCGGCTTGGTGGGCATTTGGCTTCCAGACAGGGCCAAAACCACCACACCCTGGCTCCTGCCTGGATTCCTTACAACACTTCATAATAAGTGTTTTTCTCAGCCAGAGCAGCCTTAAATTAAAACATTCTACCAAACGTCCAGCAATAGCTCCTAAACCAAAGGAGCCAGGACTGAAAGACATACCTGGCCTGAAGCTTTAACATGCAACCCACAAGCAGCCTCTCTGACCCTGGGGCTCAGGGCTTTCCCTTTCAAGGGAACCTTCATAATCTTTTAATAGGTGTTTTTCTCAGCCGGAGCAGCCTTGTTCAATTTAAAACATGCTAAATGTCCAGCAATAGTTCCAAAACCTAAGGAGCCAAGACTGAAAGACATACATGGCCTGAAGCCTCCCCATGCAGCGAACAAGCAGCCCCTCTGAACCTGGGCCTCAGGGCTTTCCTTTTCCAGGGAACCCTCTTAATACTGCTTACCTAGGTGGTTTTTTTTCTGGACAAGAGAAGCCTTCAATTCAAAACATGCTAAACGTCCAGCAATAACTCCCAAACCAAAGAAGCCAGGACTGAAAGATATACCTGGCCTGAAACCTCCCAATGCAGCCCACAGGCAGCCACTCTGAGCCTTTGGTTCAGTGCTTTCCTTTTCCAGGGAACCTTAATAATATTTACCTCCTCAGGTGTTTTTCTCGGCAAGAGCAGCCTTCATTTCAAAACATTCTAAACGTCCAGCAATAGCTCCTAAACCAAAGGAGCCAGGACTGAAAGACATACCTGGTCTGCAACCTGTCCATGAAGCCTAAAAGCTGCCTTTATAAACCTGGGTCTCAGTAGAGCTTTCCTTTTCCAGGGAACCCTCCTAATACTACTTCCCTAGGTATTTTTCTCTGCCAGAGCAGCCTTCAATTCAAAACATGCTAAACGTCCATCAATTGCTCCCAAACCAAGGAAGCCAGGACTGAAAGAAATACCTGGCCTTAAACCTCCTCATGCAGCCCACAAGCAGCACCTCTAAACCTGGGCCTCAGTGCTTTCCTCTTCTAGGGAACCCTCCTAATACTACTTCCCTAGGTGTTTTTTTTCTCGTCCAGAGCAGCCTTCAATTCAAAACATGCTAAACGTCTAGCAATAGCTCCCAAACCAAAGGAGCCAGGACTGAAAGACATACCTGGTCTGAAACCTCCCCATGCTGCCAACAAGCAGCTCCTTTGACCCTGGGGCTCAGGGCTTTCCTTTTCCAGCGAACCCTCCTGTCTTGGTTTAACCCGGGCTGGAAGCCAGATGCCCACCATAATCATTTTATTACTCACTTTCTTATTTGGACAGGGGAGAAAATATATATTAAGAGGCTCAAGAGTCAAAATAAGGACAGAAAATTCATCTTGTCATTAACGACATGTGCAAAACAGTGTCAACACAGAGTGAAGAAGAGACAACTATGTAATTTATTACATTATGTTAAAGACAAACAGTTAAAACTGGAGCCAGGAGCGCAACCAAATCTTAAAACAAACGCAACCAGGTCTTAAAACACTTTTCCCCCACCACTCCCTCCTTAGCAGACTTTAGTCAGAAATTTGCTCCCTTCTTCCCTCCTACTCACAGCACCGGGGGGCAGGGACTGGGGAAAATGGGGTTCTCGGTAGCACCTTCCCCCCTCCATTCTAAGCAGACTTCCCCTTAGCCATGATTTTGCTCCCTTCTTCTCCCCACTCGCAGCACAGGGGGGCAAGGACTGGAAAAAATGGGGTTCTCGGTTACTTCTTCATGAGCTGTTTTCCTTTTCCAGATCTTAAAACACCTCTACCTCCCCCCCTCACTCCCTTCTTAGCAGACTTCACTCTAGTCATGATTTCATTCCCTTCTTCCATCCGATCGCAGCACAGGGGGGCAGGGACTGGGAGATGGGGGCTTCGGTCAGTCCCTTGCAAGTTGGTTTCCTTCTCGGCCAGGGTGGGGGCATTCATTCCACACACACCCTCCCCCTGCTGCACCATAGGGTCCCACCCATGAGAGACAGTCCTCCACGAACTTTCTCCGTGAATCTCTTCCCACGGGGCTTTATCTCTTCTATGGTGGACAGCAATAAATCACAATGTCTCTCAGTCCCAGTCCTCCACGGGGTCACCAGCCTCCCCCAGCAAACCTGTTCCGGCGCAAATCTCTCTCTCTCTCATCTCTGTAGGTTGCAAGTGCTGACAGGGGCTTATCCCAACGTAGGGTCACAGCGTCTTCTCCACGGGCTGTGGGGGCATCTTTCTCTCCGGCACCTGGGGCGCCTCCTCCCCCACCCTCCCCGGCCTTGGTGTCTGCATGGCTCATTACATGTTTGCACTCCCTTCTCCAGTGGCAAAATGCAGCTGCTTCTGGGTTTTTTTCTCCTATATGTGATTCTCAGAGGCGCTATGACTGTCTCTCGGCCTTGAATTGCCTGGTGTTTATATGTTTTCGGGCCGACAGAGCATTCTAATAGCCATTTCCTGCAGCCCCCGGTCTGTCTCTCAGCACCCAACTGCGCAAAACTGCAACACCTCCTAATACTACTTCCATAGATATTTATATCGGTCCGAGCAGCCTTCAATTCAAAACATGCTAAACGTCCAGCAATAACTCCCAAACCAAAGGAGCCAGGACCACCTGACCCACTGCCTGAATTGACCTGCCACCTGTCTTTACCCACTGAATCAGCCAACCCAACGCCTCACCTGACCCACTGCCTGTCTTGACAGGCTGCTTCACCTGACCCACCGCCTAACTTGACCCTCCACCTCACCCAACCCTCAGCCTCACCCAACCCGCCACCTGACTTGACCTGATGCCTGACTTGACCCGTTGCCTCACCCGTCCTGCCGCCTCACCCAACCTACCACCTAACTTGACCCACCACTTCACCCGACCCACAGCCTCACCCAAACCGCCGTTTAATCTGACCCACTGCTTGACCCAACCCGCCGCCTGACTCGACACGCTGCCTGACTTGACCCTCCGCTTGACTTGACCAGCCTCCTCACTTGTCCCGTTTCATACTTGACCTGTCGCATGACATGACCCTCCACCTTACTCAACCAGCTGCCTCACCGCACCCACCGCCTCACCCAACTTGCTGCCTGACTCAACCTGCAGCCTGACTTGGCCTGATGCATGACTTGACCCACCCCCTCACCAGTCCGGCCGCCTCACCCAACCAACCCTCTGACTTGAACAGACACTCAACTTGACCAGCCGACACATCCGTCTCGCCGCCTCACCCGACCCGCCACCTAACTGTACCTGCTTCTTCACTTACCTGCCACTTCACTCCACGCACTGCTTCACCCGACGCACCGCCTGACTTGACCCGCCGCCTTACCTGACCCGTCACCTTACTAGACCAGATGCCTGACCCGACCCGCTGCTTGACCCAACCCACCACCTGAGTTGAGCCGCCGCCTGACTCGACCCACTGCCTGACTTGACCCCCTGCCTCACTCGACCTGCCTCCTCACCCGACTCACCGCCTGATAACCGGTCGCATAACCTGTCTCGCCACCTGACTCTGCCTGACGCCTGACTCACCTGCTGCATGACATGCACTGCCACCTTTCCCAACACGCCTCCTAAGTGGACCCGCTGCCTGACCCAACCTGCCGCCTGACTTGATCCTCTGCCTGACATTATCCGCTGCCTCATCCGCAGCCTCACCCAACCTGTCATGTCACGCGACCTGCGTCCTGACTTTACCCGCTGCCTGACCTTACCTGCTGCCTGACCTGACACGCCGCATGACTTGACCCAACGTCTGATCCGACCCGCCGGCTGAATTGGCCTGCCACCTGACTTTTACTGCCATCTCACCCGACCCACCACCTCACACGACCTGACGCCTCACTTGATCCACCACCTGACTTTACCTGCCGTCTAACTTGATTCACCACCTCACCCCTGCCGCCACCGCACTCAACCCACTGCCTATCCTTTCCTGACCCACTGCGCCGCCCCGCCCAACAACTTGAATTGCTGCCTGACCCAATCAGCCAACTCACCCGCCCTGCCCCCTGTTTGACCCGCTGCCAAATCCAACCCGCCACCTATTTGACCCGCCGCCTGTTTTACCCGCCACCACACTCGACCTGCCGCCTGACCAGAACTGCTGCCTCACCTTACTTGCTGCCTCACCAGACCCATCACCTCAACCAATCCATGGCCTCAACTTACCCGCCACCTTACCCGCCACGCCCCGTGGCTTGATTAGATGCCATGCTTGACCCGCCACCACACTCGTCCCACCGCCACACTCGGACCGCTGCCTGACTCGACCTGCATACTATCCTGACCCACCGCCTCACCCAACACCCTGCCTGTTTGACCTGCCGCCTAAGCCTTACCTGACCCGTCAACTGGCGTGACCCACTGCCTCACCTGTCCCACCGCTATGATTTTACCTGCCCCCTCACCCAACCCCCTGCCTGACCCTACCCGCTGCCTCACCCAACCCACTGTCTCACCCCACATGCTGCCTGATTTTACCTGCCACATGACTTGACATGCTGCCTCACCTGACCCGCCGCCATGATTTTGCCTGCCCCCTCACCCGACCCACTGTTTGACTTGACCCGCCGTTTCACCCGACCCGCTGCCTCACCCGACCCAACCTCTGACTTGACCTGCTGCCTCACCCAACCCAATGCCTGACTTGACCCGTCGCCTCCACCGATCATTCACCTTACCTAACCTGCCATCTGACTTGACCCGCTGGCTGAATTTACCTGCCGCCTCACTGACCAGAAGCCTCACATGACCCGCCACCTGACTTGATCCACTGCCTGACTTGTCCCGCCGCCTCACCCAACCCGCCGCCTCACCCGACCCACCGCCTGAAGCAACCCACCACCTGACTCAACCCGCCACCTCACCCAACTCGCTGCCACTTTGATCCGCCGCCTGTTTGATCTGCCGCCTGTTAGACACGCTGCCTCACCTGATCCACCACCATGATTTTACCTTCTGCCTCACCCGACCCACCGCCTGACTAGATCCACCGCCTGAGCCAATCCTCTGCCTGACTTACCCGCCGCCTCATTTGACGGGTCGCCTGTTTTACCCACCGCCTCACCCAACTCGCCGCCTTAATTGACCTGCCGCCTGATCCGACCTGCCGCCTGACTTTCCTTGCCGCCTCACCTGACCCGCCACCTCACTCCACACGCTGCCTAACCCAACTAACATCCTGACCCGACCCTCCGCCTGACTTGACTTGCTGCGTGTTTGATACGCTGCCTGTTTCACCCGCCGCTTGACCCAACATGCCGCCTCACATTACCCGCCACCTCACATTACCTGTCACCCACCTGATTTTCACTATACCGGCCGCCTCACCTGACCCGCTGTGCTAGCTGACCTGCCACCTATCCAGACACACCCCCTGACCTAACCCTTCGCCTCAAATGACCCGCCACCTCACCTGACTTTCTGCCTGACTTGACCTGCCGCCTCACCCGGCCCATCGCCTGAATTGACCCGCTGCTTTACTCGACCCGCTGCCTGATTTGACACATAGCCAGACTTGCCACGTCACCCGACATTCTGACTAACCCAACATGCCACCTGATTTAATCCTCTGCCTGACTTCACCCACCGCCTCACCACATGCGCCACCTCACCCAACCTGCTGTGTTACCTGACCTTCTGTCTGACTTTACCCACCAATGTGACCGGACCCGACGCCTCACCCGACCACCAGCCTGACTTGACCTGCCGCCTCACCTGACCTGCCACCTGAATCAACCCACCACCTCACCCGACCTGCCGCCTAAGCTAATCAGTCCACCCGCTGCCACACTCGACCCGCCGCCTGTTTTACCTGGTGCCTGTTTTACCTGCCACCTGACCTGACATGCCACGTGACTTGACCCGCTGCCTCACCTTACCATTAGCCTCACCTGAGCTGCTGCCTCACCCGACCTGACCCGCCGCCTGAGCTGACCCGCCACCTGTTTTACCTGCTGCCTCAACCAACATGCCACCTGACTTGACCCACCTCCTGTTTTACCCACCTGTCGTAAGCTCTCTTGTCCCAAAATCCAGGATCAGCGGAGAGAAGAATTTAGGCAGAGCTTTGGAAGGGCAGGAGGTGCTTGGGAAATGAATGCACACCAATATGGTTAAAAGCAAACACTCCATTTTATTCAAGCAAGCTGCAGCCTTTTATACCTTCAAGGAAGATAGCTGATTCACACAGATAGCTAGTTCTCACACAGATAGGTAGGGGCCAGGGAAAGGGGGGAAGAACATCTGCATGGTATCAAGATTCCATTAGTATTTTGGAATGTAAAGAGCTCCTGTTACAGCCTTGATTCCCATGCTTGTTAGCTTCTTATCAGTGCTCGTGCTCAAGCTGCTGCACAGGGGTGTAAAGATGGCCTTGATGAATTAGCCAGTCATCCACACCCACCGCCTGTTTTACCTGCTGCCTGACTTGACCCGCTGCCTCACCTGACCATTCACCTCACCCAACCTGCGGCCTGAGCCTACCCACCGCCTGAGGCGACCTGCCGCCTCTTTGACCCACCACCTGCTGACCCGCTGCCTCACTTGACCCATCGCCTCACTTGACTCGCAGCCACACCTGACCCACTGCTTCATCCACTTTGCCCTCTCACCCAATGTGTCGCCTGACCCAACCTGCTGCCTGGCTTGACCCACGGCATCACCCACCCTTCCCCCTCACCTGACTTGACCTGAGTCCTCACCCGACCCGCTGCATCACCTGATCAGTCGGCTCACCTGACCAGCTGCCTGACTTCACCTGCTGAGTGACTTGATCTGCCATCAGACCTGACCCGCTGTCTGACTTGACCTGCCACTTGACTTCACACGTAGCATCACCCGATTTGCGTCCTCATTTGACCCACCATCGAGCCTGACCAACCACCTGACTTGACCTGCCGCCTGCTAATCCACTGCCTGTTTGACACAATGCCTGACTTGACCAGCCACCTCACCCGACCCACCACATCACCCAACCTGCCGCTATGATTTTACCCGCCACCTCACCCGACCTGCCACCACACTTGACCCGCTGCCACACGCGACCCATTTCAGACCCGACCTGCCGCCTCACCCGATCCACCACCAGACCCGACAAGCCGCCTCATGATTTGAGTGGCGTCCACACTCAACCCGCTACTTGTTTGACCCGCTGCCACATTCGACCCACTACCTGACTTGACCCACCCCCTGACTTGACCCGAAACATCATCCAACCCGCCGCGTGACTTGACCGCTGCCTGACCCGACCCGCCACCATGATTTTACCCGCCACCTCACCTGACCCACCAACTCACCTGACCCACCGCCACACCTGACCTGTCACCTGAGTTGAACCGCCAACTCACCCGACCCGCAGCCTGACACAACCCGGGGCCTAACTTAACCCACCGCCACACCTGATCCGCCACCTTTGCCAACCATTCACCTTACCCACCTCACCGCCTTAACTCGACCCACCACCTGACCCAATCTACCGCCTGACTTGACCTGCCGCCACACTCGACCTGCTGCCTGAATTGACCCACAACCTCACCTGACCCACCGCCTGACTTGACCCGCCGCTTCCACCAATCCGCCGCCTGAGCCAATCCACCGCCTGTTTGATCCACCGCCTCACCCGATGCGCCACCTGACTTGATCCACTGCCTCACTAGATCCGCCACAATGACTTTACTCGCTGTCTCAACTGATCTACTGCCTGACCCGACCCGCCGCCTCACCCAAACCACCACCTGACTCGAGCCGCCACCTGAGTTGACCCACTGTCTCATCTGACCCACCGTCTCACCTGACCCCCTGCTTCCGAGGACCATTCACCTGACCCGACCCGCCGCCTGACTCAATGCGCTAACTTGACCAGCCACCTCACCCAACATGCTGCCTGACTGACCCGCCGACTGACTTGATGAGCAGCCTGACTTGGCCAGATGCCTCACACAACTAGCCGCCTGACTTGACCCACTGCCAGACTTGACCTGTCACATCATCTGACATTCCTCCTAACCCGACATGCCACCCAATTTAATCCACCGCCTGACTTGACCTGCCGCCTCAGCCGACGTGCCACCTCACCCGACCCGCCATCAGACTCGACCTGCCGCCTGACTTGGCCAGCTACCTCACCCGACCCACTGCCTGAATTGACCCGCCACTTGACTTGACCCGCCACATCACCCGACCCGCCGTCTGACGTGACCCACTGCCTGACTTGAGACGCAGTCTGACATGACCTGAGTTTACCCACTGCCTCACCCGATCCACCACTTCATCCAACCCTCTGCCTCACCCGACTCACCACCTGACGCAACACACCACCTTACTTAACCCACTGCCTGACCCGACCCGCCACCTGATTTGACCCGCCACCTGACTTGACACACCGCATGACTTGATCCGCTGCCTCACCTGACCTGCTGCCATGAATTTACCCGCTGCTTGATACTACCCGCAACCTGACTTGACCCAATGCCTGTTTGACCCGCCTCCTAAGCCAATCAGCCGACCTACCTGACACGCCACCTGATTTGATGTGCCACCTGACTTGACCCGCCACCTCATCTGACCCACTGCCACACTCGACCCGCTGCCTGACTTGACCCACAACCTCACCTGACCTGCTCCTTCACCCAACTTGCTGCCTGACTTGACTCACTGCCTCCGCTGAACATTCGCTTACCCTGACCTGCCACCTGACTCGACACGCCACCTGACTCAACATGCTGCCTGAGCACCATTCGCTTGCCTGACCTGCCACCTCACCTGACCCACCGCCTGACTTGACGCACCGCATGACTTGACCTGCGGCCACACTCGACCCACCACCTCACCCGACCCACCACCTGACTTGATCCGCTGCCTCACCCGACCCGCCGACATGAATTTACACGCCGCTTGACTTGTCCCACCGCCTGTTTGACCCGCCGCCTAAGCCAATCAACCACCCCACCTAAACCATCGCCTGACTTGGCACACTGTCTGACTTGACCCACCCCCTCACCCGACCCACTACCCGACTTCACCTGCTGCCTCTCCCAACCTGCCACCAGACTTGACCTGCCGCCTTAATTGATGAGCTGCCTGACTTGACCCGATGCCTCATCCGACCAGCTGCCTGACTTGACCCGCTGCCAGACTTGACCTGCCACATCACCTGACATTCTGACTAACCCAACATGCCAAATGATTTAATCTGCCTCCTGACTTGACCTACTGCCTCAGCAGTTGTGCCGCCTCACCCAACCTGCTGTCTTACCCAAACAACCACCTGACTTGACCTGCCGCCTCACCCAACCTGCCGCCTCACCTAACATGCCACCTGACCCGCTGCCTGACTTGACATGCTGCCTGAATTGACTCACCGCTACACTAGACCCGCCGCCAGACTTGACACAACGCATGACGTGACCCGCTGCCTCACCCGACCCACCGCCATGATTTTACCCACCGCCTCACCCAAATAGCCACATCACCCAAACTGCTGCCTCACCTGATCTGCAGCTACACTCGACCTGTCGCCTCACCTGACCCACCGCCATGAATTTACATGCTGCTTGATACTACCTGCCACCTGACGTGACCCACCGCATGTTTGACCTGCCTCCTAACCTGATCAGCTGACCCACCCGACCCATCACCTGATTTGACGTGCCGCCTGACTTGACACGCAACCTCACCTGACCTGCTCCTTCACCCAACCCACTACCTGACTTAACCCGCTGCCTCCACCGACCATTCACTTACCAGACCTGCCGCCTGACTTTACCTGCCACCTGACTCTACACATCGCCTGACTTAATCCGCCGCTTGTTTTACCTGCTGCCTGAGCTGACCTGACACATGATTTGACACACTGCCTCACCTTACCATTAGCCTCACCTGAGCCACTGCCTGACTTGAGTCGCCTCCTTACTTGACCTGCTGCTTCACTTGACCCTCCGCCTGAGCTGACCTGCCACCTGTTTTACCCACTGTCTCACCAGACATTCCACCTCACTTGACCTGCAGCCTCACTGGACACACTGCCTGACTTGACCCGCCGCCAGACTCAACCCACCTCCTGTTTTAACTCGCCACCTAACCTGACCCAACCGCCTCACTTGATCTGCCGCATCCCCAGACCTTCTGCCTCACCTGACCCACCACCTGACTTACCTGCTACCTCACCCAACCTGCTGCCTGACTTCACTTGCCGCCTGACTTGACACGCCGCTGGCTTACTTTACCCATTGCTTGACTTCACGCGTAGCCTCACCCAACCCACCACCACAGTCGACCCGCCACCTGAATTGAATCACCTCAAACTTGACCCGCGAGTCAAGTCAGGCGGTGGGTTGAACTAGGCGGTGCATCGGGTGAGGTGGCATGTTGGGTGAAGCAGCTGGTCAAGTCAGGCGGCAGGTCATGTGAGGCGGCAGGTCCGGTGATGCAGTGGGTCAAGTGAGGAGGCAGGTCGGGTTAGGCAGCGGGTTAAGTCACGCGTAGGGTCATATCAGATGGCAGGTTGGGTGAAGCATCGGGTTGGGTGAGGTGGTGGTTCAAGTCAGGCGACGGGTCAGCTGAGGTGGTAGGTCAAGTCAGGCGGCTGGTCGGGTGACATGGTGGATCAAGTCAGGCAGCGGGTTGGGTCAGTTGGGAGGTCTGGTTAGGTGGCAGGTGAAGTCAGGCAGCAGGTCGGGTGGACGGTGGGTCAAGACAGGCGGCAGGTTGGGTGACACGACGGGTCAAATGAGGCAGCAGGTCAATTAAGGCAGGTCAAGTCTGGCAGAGAGTCGGGTGAGAAGGCGGGTCGGGTGAGGCGGTGGGTCAAGTCTGGCAGCGGGTAGTGTAGGAGAATGGTTAGCAGCCAGAGGCCATGAATCACTGAAAGGCCTGCACAGCCCAGACTTGGAGGCTGCAGAGAGAAGGAGCTATCTTTAGGTAAGCACGGAGCATTCGTAGGAGCTATCTTTTGGTAAACACAGAGTATTTGTAAGAGCTATCTTTAGTACAAGCAAGCTACTTGTAGGAACTAAGTTTAGCGGCCAATAGAAGAATAATTGATACCTATATGTGTAAGGAAATTCCTTGGTGCAAGCCACAGTCTCCAAATCTGCCTCTGACTAATAAGCATCCATAGATAATAAGATGATTTGCGGACAGGAGATTTAAGGAGTTACCTGTCTCTGACTGATGCTTTGCAGACAGGAGATTTAAGGCCAAGGGGCCAAGGACTGAGTAAACTTTGATGCCAATTACGAAGGACCACTTGGCACTTGGAGATTGCTAACAAGACAACCAATTAACATGACAGTGTCCAGCTGGGATGCCGATGACTACGCATGCGTCAAGACAAAGAGGTGAAAAGTTTAGCCCGATGAAGACTACAGGCCTTCATCCTGAAGACCCCAACTCACGACCACCAGAGAGCACTGCGCCTGCGCCATCAGGAGGAATTTATGGATGAAGTTAATTTGAATGCGAAGCGGGACAGGTCATGCATATGTATAGGTGTTAGGAATTCCTAACACCTCTCCTCTATAAAATGTTGAGCAAAGCAGCATTTCGCTGGAACTTCCCCCACCTGACATGAAGTGAAGTCGAGCCGGTCCCGCGAGACGTCGCGGGAACCCGTGGTGGTAGCTATGACTTTCCTGTAACTTTAAACTCTTACCTTTCTTTCTCTTCTCCTTCTCTCTCTCTCTCTAACACCTTTCAGTTATGACTTTTCTGTAACTTCAAACTCTTACCTTTCTTTCTCTTTTTCTTCCTTCTCTCTCTCTCTCTCTAACACCTTTCGCGAACTTTGCTGTAATAATTAAACTTCCTTATGATGCGACATTTGACCTCGTTTGTGTCTTAATCTCACTCTGGGAATTATAAAGAATCTTGCCCCTGACCGGGCTATTCCGGAACGGGACAATATGCCAATAAGGGAATAGTTGAACTAATAATATTTTCACTACCTAAACTATATAAGATAAAGGTGTGTGCCAATAAAGTGAATCTTGCAGCTAACTCATATTGGGTTGTCTCTTGATTCTGGAACTCCGTCTTCACATCTTCCTGCTGATCCTGGGGCTTACAGCGATTCCCGCGGCTCCTGCCTGGATTTTTTTACAACAAGGTAGGGTCAGGCAACAGGTTGGGTGAGGTGGCCAGTCGGGTGAGGCAGCTTGTCAGAGTGAGGTGGCAAGTCAAATGAGGCAGCGGGTCATGTAAGGCTATGGGCCGGGTGAGTCGACAGGTCAATTCAGCCAGCAGGTCAAGTCCGGCATCCGGTCGGGTCAGGCAGCAGGTTGGGTGAGGCAGCGGGTCAAGTCAGGCAGCAGGTCAGGTGGACAGTGTGTCAAGACAGGCGGCAGGTTGGGTGACGTGATTGGTCAGATGAAGCTGCATTTGAAGTAAGGCTTGTCAAGTAAGGCGGTGAGTCGGGTGAGGCGGCAGGTCAAGTCAGATGGTGGGTGGGTTGGGTGAAGCAGCGGGTCAAGTCAGGCAGTGGGTTGGGTCAGTTGGGAGGTCGAGTTAGGCTGCGGGTCAAGTCAGGAGGCAGGTTGGTTGAGGCAACGCATTGGGTGATGGGGCAGGTCGGGTGAAGAGGCGGGTCATGTATGGCGGTGGGTCAGGTTAGGGGGCAGGTCAAGTCAGGCGGCGGGTTTGGTGAGGCGGCGGGTCAAGTCAGGCAGCAGGTCAAGTCAGGATACCGTTAGAGTCAGGCAGCAGGTTGGGTGAGGCAGCAAGTCGTGTGAGGCGGCGTGTTAGGTGAGGCAGCCAGTCAAGTCAGGCGACGGGTCATGTGAAGCATTGGGTTGGGTGAGTCCGCAGGTCAGTTCAGCCCGTGGGTCAAGTGTTGGGTCAAGTCAGGCAACGCGTCAAGTCAGGCAGTGTGTCAGGTCAGTTGGGAGGTCGGGCTAGGCTGCGGATGAAGTCAGGTGGTGGGTCAAGTAAGGCGGTGTCTCAGGTGAGGCGGCTGGTCAAGTCAGGCAGCAGGTCTGGTGAGGCAGCCAGTCGGGTTGACTTGACCCGCCGCCTGAGTCAACCCGTCGCATGACTTGACCTGATGCTTCACCCAACTCACTGTCTCACCGGACCCACCGCCTGACTTAAGTTGCGGCCTGACTTTAGCCGCCACTTCTACTGA
Source organism: Hypotaenidia okinawae (assembly GCA_027925045.1). NCBI lineage: Eukaryota > Metazoa > Chordata > Aves > Gruiformes > Rallidae > Hypotaenidia > Hypotaenidia okinawae. The sequence goes on along the minus strand of BSDF01000005.1, from coordinate 10,448,684 downwards.
ACAGCCGCCTGACTTGACCCGCTGCCTGACTTGACCCGACTCCTCACCTGACCCGCCACCACACCTGATCAGCTTGTTCACTCAACCCGCTGCCTCACCTGACGCAACGCCTGACTTGACCTGCCACCTGACGACCTGACGACTCACCAGACACGCTGCCTAATGTGACCTGCCACCTGACCTGACCCGCTTCCTGACTTGGCCCGCCGATTCACCTGAGCCACTGTATCACCTGACCCACTGCCTGACTTGACCAGCCACCTGACTTGACAAGCCACCTCAAACAACCAGTCACTTGACCCGCTGCATCACCCAAACTGCCCCCTCACCCGACCCGACGCCTGACTGTACCTGTTGCCTCACCCGACCCTCTGTCTCACTTGACCCGACGCCTGACTTGACTCATGCCATGACATGTCCCACTGCCTATTTGATCTGCCGCCTTTTTGACCCACCGCTTGACTTTACCCACTGCCTGGCGTGACCTGCCGCCTCACCCAACCTGACGCTTGACTTGACCCGCTGCTTCAGCCAACCCACCGCCTCACCTGACCTGCTGCCTCACCCTAGCCGCCGCCTGAATTGACCTTCTGCCGGACTTGACCCGCTTCCTGACTTGACCCTCCGCCTCACCCGACCTGCCGCCTGACTTTACCCGCTGCTTCACCAGACCCGTGGCCTCACCTGAAAAATCACCTGACTTGCTCTCCGCCTCACCCGACCCACCACAATGACTTGACCCGCCGCATGACTTGACCCGCTGCTGGACCTGACCCACCGACTGACCATAGCCGCTGCGTGACCTGACCCGCCACCTGACTTCACCTGCAGCCTCACCCAACCACCTCACTGGATCTGCCGCTTGACTTGAGATGCCACCTCACACGACCCACCGCCTCACACGACCCACCGCTTCACCCGACCTGCCACCTGACTTGACCCGCTGCCTCACCAGATTCGCCACCTGACTTTACCAGTCGGCTGACATTACCCACCGTCCCACATGACCCGACGCATCACCCGACCCACCACCTCATCCAACCTGCCACCTGACTTGACCCGCCGCCTGACTTGACTTGCCGTCTCACATGAGTGTCAAGTCAGGCGGAGAGTAGGGTGAGGAGGCAGGTCAAATCATGGAGGTGGGTTGAAGGATTTGGCAGGTCAACTCTGGCGGTGGGCGGGATAAGGCGGTGAGTGAAGTTAGGCAGAGGGTTGGGTGAGGCGGCAGGTCAGGTAACACGGCAGGTCAAGTTAGGTGGCAGCTCAAGTCAGGCAGCAGGTCAAGTCAAGCGGTGGGTCAAGCCAGTCACTGGGTCAGGTGAAGTGGCGGGTCAAGATAGGTGGCGGATCGGGTGAGGCAACAGGTTGAGTGAGGCAGCGGGTCATGTCAGGCAGTGGGTTAAGTCAGGAAGTGGGTCAAGTAAGGCGACAGTTCATGTCAGACGGCGGGTCGGGTCAGGCAGTGGGTCGAATGAGGTGGTGAGTTTGGTGAGGCGGTGTGTCGGGTCAGGCAGCGAGTCAGTTGAGGCTGCGAGTCAAGTAAGGTGGCAGGTGGGGTAAAGCGGCAGGTCAAGTCAGGCAGCGGGACAAGTCAGGTGGCGGGTCAAGTCAGACAGTGGGTTGAGTGAGGCGGCGGGTCAAGTAATGCGGATGGTCAAGTCAGGCAGCGGGTCTGGTAAGGCGGTGGTCAAACAGGTGGCGCGTCAAAGAGGCAGTGGTACAAACAGGCAGCAAGTCAAGTCAGGCTGCAAGTGAAGTCAGGTGGAGTATTGGGTAAGGCGGCTGGTCAAGTCAGGTGGTGGGTTGAGTGAGGTGGCAGGTCTTGGTGAGGCTGCAGGTAGGATGAAGTGGTGGGTCAAATCAGACGGCGGGTGGGGTGAGGTGGTGGTTTAAGCCAGGCAGTGGGTCAAGTCAGACGGCGTTTCAAGTCAGGCGCCTTGTAAAGTCTGGTGGCAGGTTTGGTAAGGTGCCGGGTTAAGTCAGGCAGCGGGTTGGGTGAGGCAGTGGGTCGGGTGAGGTGGAGGGTCAAGTCAGGCAGATGGTCAAGTCAGGCAGCGGGTTTGGTAAGGTGGGAAGTGAAATCAGGCAGAGTATCGGGTGAGGCAACAGGTCAAGTAAGCTGCAGGTCAGGTGAGGTGGTGAGTCAAGTGAGGCGGTGGTTCGGGTGAGGCGGTGGGTCTGGTGAGCCGGTTCATCAGGTGAGGCTGCGGGTCAGGTGAGGTAGCGGGTTGGGTGAGACAGAGTGTTTGGTGAGGTGGCGTGTCAAGTCAGGTGGCGGGTTTGCTGAGGCGACTGGTCAAGTCAGGCATCAGGTTGGGTGAGGCGGTGGGTTGGGTGAAGCATCAGGTCATGTGAGGTCTCAGGTAAGTCAGGCGGCGGGTAAAGTCAGATGGTGGGTCAGGTGAGGCGGCGGTTTGGGTGAGGCAACAAGTAAGGTGAGGCAGCAGGTCGGGTGAGGTGGAGGGCCTGGTGAGGCGGAGGGTCAGGTGAGGTGGTGGGTCAAGTAAGGCAGAAGGTCAAGTCAAGCTGCGTGTCAAAGAGGCGGCAGATCAAATAGGCAGCAGGTCAAGTCAAGCGGTGGGTCAAGTCAGACAGCGGGTCAGTTGAGCCAGCAGGTTGTGTTAGCCGGAGGGTCAAGCCAGGGGGAGGGTCAGGTCAGGCGGCAGGTTGGGTGAGGTGGTGAGTCAAGTTAGGCAGCGGGTAATGTCAGGCGGTGAGTCAAGTCAGGCCGAGGGTCAGGTCAGGCAGCAGGTCGGGTCAGGCAGTGCGTCAAGTCAGGTGGTGAATCAAGTCAGGCGGCGGGTCAGTTGATGTGGTGGGTTGGGTGAGGTGAATGGTTGGGTGAGGCGGTGGGTCAAGTAAGGCTGCAGATAGAGATAGGCATCGGGTTGGGTCAAGTGGCAGGTCAAGTCAGGCGGTGGGACATTTCCGATGGCGGGTCAAGTCAAGCGGTGGGTCGGATGAGGCGGCGGGTCTGGTGATTCAGCAGGTCATTTCACCCGACTTGTGATGTCAGATGTAGGGTCAAGTGAGGCTGCAGGTCAAGTGAGACAGTGGGTTGGGTTAGACGGCGCATGGGTTGATGCAGTGGGTCATGTCCGGCGGCGGGTCTAGTCAGGTGGTGGGGCAGGTGAGGTGGAGGATCGGGTTAGGCTGCGGGTCAGGTAAGGTGGTGGGTCAAGTTAGGCGGTGAGTTGGGTGAGGCGGCGGGTAAAGGTTTGAGTTTGGTGGCAGGTCATGTCATGCGGCGGGTTGAGTCAGGTAGATGGTTGTCAGGTGGCGGTTCAGGTTAGGCAGTGTGTCCAGTGAGGCGGTGGGTCTATTTAGGCGGCGGTTCAGTTCACATGGTGGGTCATGTCCTGTGGCGGGTTGACTCAGGTCAAGTCAGGTGGCGGGTCAGGTGAGGCAGTTGGTTGGGTGAGGCGGCGTGTCAAGTGAGGCAGCAGGCATAGTCAGGCTGTGGGTCAGGAGAGGCGACGGGTCAAGTCAGGCAGTGGGTTGGGTGAGGCGGCAGATCAACTCAGGTGGTGGGTCGGGTGAGGCGGCGGGTCGGTTCAGGCATCTGGTCAAGTCAGGCGGCCGGTCAAGACAGGCGGCCGGTCAAGTCAGACGGTGGGTCAGTGCAGCGGCAGGTCAAGTAATGTGGTGGGTCAGGTGAGGCCGCATGTCAAGTGAAGTGGCGGGTCAAGTCAGTCGGTGGGTAAAGTCAGGTGGCGGGTCGGGTGAGGCGGAGGGTCAAGTTAGGCAGCAGATTGGGTGAGGCAGCGGGTCATGTCACATGGCTGGTCAAGTGAGGCGGTGGGTTGAGTCAGGTGGCAGGTCAAGTGAGGCAGCGGGTCAAGTCAGGCAGCAGGTTGGGTGACGTGGTGGGTCAAGTCCGGCAGCGGGTAAAGTCATGCAGCAGGGTTGGGTGAGGCGGCGGGTCAAATCTGGTGGTGGGTCGGGTTAGGCGGTGGGTCGGGTGAGGCAGCGGGTTGGGTGAGGCGGCGGGTCAAGTGAGGCAGCGGGTTGAGTCAGGCCGTGGGTTTGGTGAGGTGGTGGATCATGTAAAGTAGCAGGTTGAGTCAGGTGGTGGGTCGAGTCAGACCGTGGGTCAAGTCAGGTGGCGGGTCGGGTGAGGCAGCTGGTCAACTCAGCCGGCAGGTTGGGTGAGGTGCGGGTCAAGTGAGGCGACGTGTCAGGTCAGTCGGCGGGTCCGGTGAGGCGGTGGGTCAAACAGGCAGCAGGTCAAATAGGCAGTGGTTCAAACAGGCAGCGGTTCAAGTCAGGCAGGGGGTGTAGTTAGGCAGCATACCAGGTGAGGTGACTGGTCAGGTGAGGGGGCGGGTCAAGTCCTGGGAATGGTTAAGGCAGATGGCTGGTCAGGTTAGGCTGAGTGTCAGGTGAGACGCTGGGTCTAGTCAGGACTAGATCAGGTGCGGCAGCTTGTCTAGTGAAGCGGCAGGTCAAGTCAGGCAGTGTGTCTAGTTAGGCAGCAGGTCGGGTGAGGCATTGGGTTAAGTCAGGTGGCGGGTTGGGTGAGGCGGCAGGTAAACAGGCGTTGGGTCAAACAGGCTGTTTAAACAGGCATCAGATCTGGTGAGGTGGCGGGTCAAGTCAGGCTGTGGGTCCGGTGAGGCAGTGGATCAAGTCAGGCGGCGTGTCGGGTGAGGCAGCTGGTAAAGTCAGGCGGCGGGTCAGGTGAGACGGAGGGTCAAGTCAGGCTATAGGTCAGGTCAGGCGGCAGGCTAAGTCAGGCAGTGGTTCGGGTTTGGCGTTTGCCTGAGTTGACCTGCCCCCTCATTCGACCAGCCTCCTGACTTAACCCGACGCCTTACCTGACCTGCCGCCTGAGTGGACCTAAAGCCTGACTTGACCGGCCACCTGAATCAACTCGCCGCCTCACCTGACCTGCCGCCTCACTTGACCCACCATCTGACTTAACCTGCCCTGTGACTTGACCTGCCCTATGACTTGACCTGCTGCCTGACATATCTTTCTGCCTTACTTAACCCGACACATGACTTGACACGCCGCCTGACATGACCCGCTGTCTGTCTTGACTTGCCCCCTCACTGGACCTCTGTCCTCACCCAACCCGCTGCCTCACTTGACCCACCACCTCACCCGACCTGCCACCTCACCTGATCTGCTGCCTCACTTGATATGCACCTCACCCGAACTGCTGTCTGAGTTGACCAGCTGCCTCACCTGATCCACCTCAACTGACCCGTCACCTCACCAAACCCACCGCCTGACTCAACCCACGGTCTCACTTGACCTGCTGCCTCACCTGACCCACTGCCTCACCCGACCCGCCACCTGAGTTGAGCCACCGCCTGACTTGACCCGCCGCCTCACCCGACCCGCTGCCTGACTTGAGCCGCTACCAGGCTTGACCTGACGCTTCACTCGACACGCCCCCTCACTTGACCCACTGCCTGACTTGACCCACCACCTTTCCTGACCCACAGTCTGACTCTGCCCGCTGCCTCACCTGGCCAACTGCCTGACCCGACCTGCCACCTGACTTGACCCACTGCCTGACTTGACGAGCTGCCTCACCCTCCCCGCCACCTGACTTGACCTGACGCCTGACTCGACCCTCCACCTGACTTGATCCGCCACCTGACTTGACCCGCCACCCAACCCGACCCACCGCCTCACACAATCCGATGCCCACCTGACTGGATGCCTGACTTGACCCACCACCTTACCTGACCCGCAGCCTAACCCGATCCTCCACCTCACCCGCCCCACCACCTGACTAGACCCGCCGCCGGACATGACCCACTGCATCAACCGATGCGCCGTGTAACCCGACCCACTGTCTCACTTGACCCGCTGCCTCACCCGACCCGTAACCTAACTAGATGTGCCACCTCACCGGACACACTGACTAATGTGACCCACAACCTGACTTGACCCCCCGCCTGAATTGACCTGCTACCTTACTTTACCTGCCGCCTCACCCGACTCGCTGCCTAACTTGACCTGCAGCCTAACCTGACCATCCGCCTCACCCGACCTGACACCTGACTTGATCCGCCACCTGACTTGACCCGCCACATGACCCGACCCACCGCTTTACATGACCTGAAAGGACTGTGTTTTACATCAGCCAATTCCATGTGCTTGCTGCTGGGATGATGGAGTGAAAAGGCCTTGTCTGCAGCCTCCTCCACCTGATTGGTTATCGAATCAGCACAAGCTGCACATGCATGGGCGTAACAGGCTAGCTGGATTTACAGCTTCAATTCACTGCACTGTGTTTCTCTCACAGTGCAGGTGTGATTGTAGGACCATTTCAAAAAGATCTGGATAAGTAACTGCTAATAAACTCTTTCACTCTTGTTGAAAATGCTCTGTCTCCATTCTCAGCCTCTTGTCCCAGCCTCACTCTTGTTTTGTCAACCTCTACCCCTCAGGACTTGAGCAAGTTCCCTGTCCTCTCATGGCTTACTAGTTCAGGTACCAGTTCTGCAAAGCCCAGTTGCACTTGTTTAAACCTAACTGTAGCTTACTTGCTTAGTAGCTTTCTGAGTTGGAGCCTTGCTCACAGCTTCCCTAAACATTTAACTCAGCCCTGGATATCCCTGGACTGGTATTACCCTTTCAGTCATAAAGGCTTTGTTCTGAACTCATTCCTGCTTCATGAAGGAGTTGATTCCTGTACTGCTGGCTCTTTCAGTTTGGTGGTTTTCATTTTTCTTGTTGTTTATTCTAGAGTTTACTGCATATTTTGCTTTATTTCTTCCACTCAAGATCCTGAACTCCATCATCTCGTGGTCACTATGTCCCAAGCTGCCCCTGACCTTCACTTCCCTGACATGCCCACCCTTATTGGTAAAAACAAGATCCAGTACCCCCTCCCCTTGTCAGCTCCTCCACCATCTGTATCAGAAAGTTATCTTCAACACATTGCAGAAACCATCTGGACCATGCATGCCTGGCCCTTTTGTTTACCCAACAAATATCTGGGTAATTCAAGTCCCCCATAGGAACCAGCGCGAGGCTACTTCTAGCTGCTTGTAGAAGGCATCATCAACTTTCTCCTCCTGATCAGGGGGCCTGTAGTACACACCCACAACAGTGTCACCCATACTAGCCTGCCCCTTGATTCTCACCCACAAGCTCTCCACTGGTACAACTAACAATGATCCAGAAAAAGGTGATCCTCTTCAGGAAAAGTGGGACAGACCATACCAGATGCTCCAGGCCCTTAATCATCTTTGTGGCCCTCTGCTGGACTCTCTCCAGGACATCCCTGTCTTTTTTATACCAGGGAGCCCAGAACTGGACACAATACTCCAGGTGGGGCCTGACCAGGGCAGAGTAGAGGGGGAGGATAACCTCCTTTGACCTGCTGGCCACACTCCTCTGGATGCACCCCAGCATCCCATTGGCTCTCTTAGCCACCGAGGCACACTGCTGGCTCATGGCCAACCTGTCATCTACCAGGACCCTCAGGTTCTTCACCACAGAGCTCTTCCCCAGCAGGTCATCCCCCAGCCTGTACTGATACAAGCAGTTATTCCTTCCCAGGTGCAAGACTCTACACTTGCTTTTGTTGAACCTTATTTGGTCTCTCCCTGCCCAGCTTTCCAGCCTGCCCAGGTCTCGCTGAATGGCAGCGCAGTGTTCCTGCATGTCAGCCACTCCTCCCAGCTTTGTATCATCAGCATATTTGCTGAGGGTGGATGCTATTCTCTCAGCAATATCATCAATGAAGATATTAAACAGGACTGGACCCAACACCGAGCCCTGGGGAACACCGCTAGTCACAGGCCTCCAGCCAGACTCTGCTCCACTGATCACCACCCTCTGAGCTTGGTCCGACAGCCAGTTCTCAACCCACCTCACTGTCCACTCGTCTATCCCATGCTCTCTCAGCTTTGCTATCAGGATGTCATGGGAGACAGTATCAAAAGCCTTGCTGAAGTCAAGGTAGATGACATCCACTGCTCTCCCTCCATCTACCCAGCCGGTGATGACATCATAGAAGGCTATGAGATTGGTCGAGCACAATTTCCCCTTGGTGAATCCATGCTGACTACTCCTCATGACCTTCTTCTCTTCCAATTGCTTGGAGATGGCATCCAGAACAAGCTGTTCCATCACCTTTCCAGGAACAGAAGTGAAGCTGACTGGCCTATAGTTGCTAGGATCCTCCTTCTTGCCCTTTTTGAAGACCGGAGTGACATTGGCTATCCTCCAGTCTTCAGGCACCTCTCCTGTTCTCCAAGACCTGTCGAAGATGATAGAGAGCGGCTCAGCAATCACTTCTGCTAGCTCCCTCAGCACACGTGGATGCATCCCATCCGGGCCCATGGATTTGTGTGCATTTATCCCTTTGAGACGCTCCTGGACCTCCCCCACCTCAACCAGAGGGAAGCTCTTCATTTCCCAAGCACTCCCACTTTCATCCAGTGTCACTGGGTCCCGAGGGGCCTTTGAGGTGAAGACCGAAGCAAAGAAGGCATTCAGTATCTCCACCTTCTCAGCATCCCCCATTACCAGGACACCCTCCTCATTCAGCAAGTGACCTACATTATCCCTGGTCATCCTCTTACTATTCACGTATCTAAAAAAACCCCTTTTTATTATCCTTTATGTCCCTTGCCAGCTTCATTTCCAAGTGGGCTTTAGCCTTCCTAGTTGTGTCCCTACAGGCCCTGACAACATTCCTATATTCTTCCTGGTTGCACAGACCCTTTTTCCACAATTCATAGACCTTCTGCTTCCCTTTGAGTTTACTCATTAGCTCCGTGTTCATCCATGCAGGTCTTCTGCCTCTCTTTCCCGATTTCTTGCTCAAAGGGATGCATCGTTCCTGTGCTTGGAAGAAGCGCTGTTTAAATGCTAGCCAGTTCTCACAGGCTCCCATTCCTTCAAACAGCGTAGCCCACGGGATAGCTCCTATTAGGTTGTGGAGATCAAAGTTAGCTCTTCCAAAATTCAGGGTAGCTATCCTACTTTTTGGCTTGCTTCTTCCACCCAGGATCTTGAACGCAACCATTTCATGGTCGCTTTGTCCTAAGCTGTCTCTGACCGTCACTTCCCTAACGAGCCTGTCCTTGTTAGTTAAAACAAGATCCAGCACCCGCCCTCCCCTCGTAGGTTCCTGCACCATCTGTAGCAGGAAATTCTCTTCTACATACTGCAGAAATTGTCTGGACTGCATATGACTGGGTAATTGAAGTCCCCCATAAGGACCAGCACCTGGGATCTCGAGGCTATTTCTAGCTGCTTATAGAATGCACTATCAACCCACTCCTCTTGATCAGGGGGCCTATAGTACACACCCACAACAATGTCACACATACCAGTTTGCCCCTTGATTTTAACCCACAAGCACTCGACGGATGGTTCATCCTTCCCCAGGTGGAGCTCAATACATTCTAGGTGCTCTCTCACATAAAGAGCAACTCCTCCACCTTGCCTCCCTAGCCTGTCTTTCCTAAAAAGCACATAGCCATCCATGACAGCGTGCCAGTCATCCAGGTTGTCCCACCACGTCTCTGTGATCGCAATGAGATCGTGGCCCTGCGACCGCACAAAGATCTCTAATTCTTCTTGTTTGTTCCCCATGCTACGTGCATTTGTATAAAGGCATTTTAGTGGGACAGCAGATGCATGTATCCTCAACAGATCACAGAGAGATTTCCAACAGGGGATGGGCAATAGTGGCTCCACTGAGGAGTCCTCAGGGCAATCCACAGAATTTTCCCTACTATCATGTGGAACAACATCCCCAAGTCCATCACTGTGCTGTTGACATTTGCCTTCTTCCACTGTCAACTCACGTTGTGTCTCCCAAAGCACTTGCCTGACCCCAGCAGCCTTCGTAATATCCCCTTCCCCCTTCCTAACTAGTTTAAAGCTCGATCAATGAGCCCTGCCATCTCCTGGGCAAGGATCTGCTTTCCCCTTGGGGACAGGTGAGCCCCGTCAGCAGTACTCATGCCAGGAGCAGAGTACACCATCCCTTGGTCAAAAAACCCAAAGTTCCTACGTTGGCACCAGCCTTTCAGCCACTCGTTCAACTCATGGGTTCTCCTGACCTGCTCTGAACCCCTCCTCCCACTAGTAGGGATAGACGAAAATATTATTTGAGCTCCCCCCCTCAACAAAGTGCCCTAGGTCCCGGAATTCCCTTTTGATAGCGTGCAGGCTACACTTTGTGATTGCGTCCCTGCCTGCTTGAACTATCAATAATGGGTAGTAGTCAGAGGATCTTACCAGCCCTGGGAGCCTTGTGGCAATGTGTCTGACCCGGGCTCCAGGGAGGCAGCACACCTCCCTGCGTGTAGGGTCTGGTCTACATATGGGGCCCTCCGTCCCCCTGAGGAGGGAATCCCCTACCACAACTACCCTTCTCTCTTGCTTAACAGAGGCAGTCTCAAGACATGCAGTCAATCGCCTCACTCTAGGCTTCTGCTTCCTCTGAGGCAGAGGGGCTGCATTCATCCCCTCACATACCTCCTCCTCAACTTCCAGGGCCCCAAACCTGTTGCTTAGGGAAACCTGGGGGAGTGGGGTAGGTAGGCAGAGGGAGTGCCTACATCGGCGAGACGGGACTGTCTTCCAGCCCTCCTCAGGGTTCGGGTCACTCCCATTTACCTGACTAGGACGTGGCAGGGGGACAGTCTTCAGTTGCTTGGTGGCACTCTTCCCTCTGGGACGCCAGGGAGCTACTCCACCAGTCAATCTCCCGCTTACATTACCTGATCGCTCTCAGTCTTTCGAGCTCTTCTTTTAGTTCAGCTACCAAGCAAAGCAGATCGTCGACCTGCTCACACCTCACACAGGTGAGGTGTTTGCCTCTTTTCCCTGGCAGCAGCAGACTCAGGCATTCCCTGCAGCCAGAGACCTGAACCGCAGCATCCCTAGGCAGGCCCTCCATCGGGGTTGCCCCAGTTTTGTAGGGGGAACCTCTCTGCCTGGTGGAGACCATGGTTTAACTGTCTGGACACACATCAGACAGTAAACCCTTTGGCTCGCCCTGTATACTCTGTGAGCAGAAGCTGGTCCGCTCAATTTCCCCTCTGAGCTAGGAGGAAGGGCTCACCCTGCCTGCTTGCTCTGCCTGTGTGAACTGCCGCGCAAACTGCCGCGCCATGCCCTTCTGACGTGCCACACCCTGTTTGCCCGTCCTGTTCCCTGTGCTCTGGGTCGCTGGTGCTCCCAGGGGCCCCTCTTGTATGGAGAGGGATAATTCCTGTCGCCCTTAGCTCCGCCCCCGATGAGTCACCGCTCCGTGCAGACCGGGTTAGAAACAATGGCTGCCACCGGGTGCATCACTCGGTCTCTCCTCTCTCCTTTTTATTTTTATTTTTTATTATTTGCCCTCGCGGATCTGTGCCCGGGGCTCGTCGCTTTCAGGAAGGGTCCGCACTCCAGAGCCCTCCTCCTCAGCGACTTCCCAAGGAAAACATGGAACTGCCTCTCTTTGGAATACCAGTGGCATACGCTAATTGGAGTTGGCCCTAAATCTCTTTAAAAGATTCTCTGGCTCCAGATTGCAGAGTGTCCTGGTTTCGGCTAAGATGGAATTAATTTCTTTTCTAATAGTGGATGGAATGCCATGTTTGGGAATTAGGATGAGAGCAGTGCTGATAACACACTGATGTTTCTAGTTGTTGCCAAGCAATCAAGGACTTTTCAGCTGTTCATATTTCCCTGCTAATGAGAAGGGAGGGGACACAGCCAGGACAGGTGACCGGAACTGGCCAAAGGGGGTATTCCATGCCAATTACATCATGCTCAGCATAAAGGGGGGCTGGTGGGAGGAGGAGCAGGCAGCTCCAGGACACGCGGTTTTGGGTACGTGCCGGAGCCGAAGTTTTGCAGACTCAACTTGGACCAATGTGATCAAGTGTTGAGCTCCTTTATTGAAACACACACACAGCTTATATAGGTTTCTATATCAGTGCACAAGTTACATTACATTGCTATTGGTTAGATGCTCCGTTAACCACCTTACATGCATCTCACTATTGCTAATAATTGGTTAAGGCTACACAGTCACATTGTTCCTTTTTAAGGCAGTTGTTAACATTCTTGCAGTTTCTTATCTCATGGAATTTCCGACAAGCTCCTGTTCTTACAGACATCTGCTCTCCTGTTACTGCATACCGACATGCCTCTGCTAGCTTCCCCAAGCCTGATTATATGGGGGTCAGAAATACTCTGGATGGGCCACGAAACCCATTCCTCTCAAAATGCGTTGCTACAGGAACGGTCTGGTTTTTGGGACGGCTCTGGGCTGTACAGCCTGAGTTGTGTGATTCCATGAGAAACTGCATTGTGTATCACCAGTTTCATATATTTTTTGCTCTAAAGTCCTGTTATCATTGTTATATCTATCTTTCTGCTATTCTAGTAAACTATACTTATCCCAACTCAAGAAGATTTGGTTCCTTGGTTTTGTTTTGTTTTTTTTCCCTTTCCCTTCCCTCTCTCCCCCCCCCCCCTCCCCCCTCCCCGAATTTCCCCCTCCCACTCCATTTTAAAGAAGAAGTGACTGCGTGGTGCTTGGCTCTCAGCTGGGGCAAAACCATGGCAGTCCTTTCTGGCACCCAACGTGGGGCCTGAAAGGTTGGGATAACGGTAGATCTGACCTTGACCCAATCACGGTTAAGATAAAGCTGTGATAAGCACTGTTATTTAAACAGTCTCTGGTTACGATGCTGTAGTATTTATTCATATGGCTGTGGCCACAGCTGTGGTACTCAAACCACTGCATGCTGTATGCACTCCTGGCGGGATTCTTTGCCATCTCGGGGCTGGGGCTCCTGTACTTGCTCCCGTACTTCGCTTTAGTGTACTTTATGATATCAGTCTATGATACAATAATATCAATGACCATGAGCTTAAGCTGGTACTTGTATGAGGTTTTGCTGTCCCGTCCATTCCTTGGACAGGGAGGGGTTAATAATGGCAGCCGGTATGGTGGGGGCACAGAGGGGAATAACTACACTGCTTTCTTTTCCTTTGGGCTAAATACAACAGCTCTTATAATGCACCAGCAGGGCACACCAATTCACTGGCAGTAATGGACTGTAATGATACAGATCAACCAACCGTATATGACGTGGCCTGCCAACTCCAGAAATATCAAGATAATGTTTCCCTCTCCGTCATCGCAGCAGTAGAGAAACTGTTCCAACGACTTGAAGAAAATGCATCCAACTCCCAACCTGTATGGAGCAATGTTGCAGCTACTGGGAGAAAGCGTCCATTGTCTCAAGAAGGAGAATACATAAGGTACACACCACAATGAATGCTGCGGTTTTTTCCTGCTTGATCGTGGAGAGGACATGAGGAAGTGGGATATGCCGCCCACCTCAGCCCTTCGAGCACAAGTAAATGAGCTGCAGGGTAAAACAATCACACAACGAGATTCTGCCAGGAAGAATGCTGCACCAGTTTCCACCGGGCAGTTCCCTAGACCAAGTGGGAGGCCTACCTATATGTCTGATCCTCTTGAAGGGACCTCTAAGTCCTTTATGCAACCAGTGAACAGCAAATATGATCAGCAGCAATAGAGGGGCCCTGCCTCCAGCCAGGTGGAGGAGAGGGATAACCAGGTTTATTGGACTGTGTGGATCCGATGGCCTGGCACATCAGACCCACAAGAGTACAAGGCTCTGGTGGATACTGGTGCCCAGTGTACCCTAATGCCATTGAATCATGAAGGGGCAGAACCCATTTGCATTTCTGGAGTGACAGGGGGATCCCAACAGTTGACTGTGCTAGAGGCTGAGGTGAGCCTAACTGGGAAGGACTGGGAGAAACACCCAATTGTGACTGGCCCAGAAGCTCCATGCATCTTAGGTATAGATTATCTCTGGAGAGAGTATTGTAAAGACCCAAAAGGGTACTGGTGGGCTTTTGGAATAGCTGCTTTGGAGACAGAAGACATTGAACAATTGCGTGACTTGCCTGGACTCTCAGAGGATCCTTCTGTTGTGGGGTTGTTGAAGGTCGAAGAACAGCAAGTGCCAGTTGCTACGATGACAGTGCACAGACGACAATACCGTACTAACCGAGATTCCCTGATCCCCATCCATAAGCTGATTCGTCAACTGGAGAGTCAGGGAGTGATCAGCCAAACCCGCTCACCCTTTAACAGTCCCATATGGCCAGTGCGGAAGTCCAATGGAGAGTGGAGGCTGACAGTAGATTATCGTGGCCTAAATGAAGTCACTCCAGGTATGAGTGCCGCTGTGCCGGAATTGCTAGAACTCCAGTATGAATTGGAGTCAAAGGCAGCCAAGTGGTATGCCACAATTGACATTGCAAATGCTTTCTTTTCAATTCCACTGGTGGCAGAGTGCAGGCCACAGTTTGCTTTCACTTGGAGAGGCATCCAATACACGTGGAATCGTCTGCCCCAGGGGTGGAAACACAGCCCCACCATTTGCCATGGACTGATCCAGACTGCATTAGAAAAGGGTGAAGCCCCAGAGCACCTGCAGTATATCGATGACATCATTGTATGGGGCAACACAGCAAAGGAAGTTTTTGAGAAAGGAAAAGGATAATTCAAATCCTTTAAAAAGCCAGTTTTGCTATAAAACAAAGTCAAGTCAAGGGGCCTGTGCAGCAAATCCAGTTTTTAGGAATAAAATGGCAGGATGGGCATCGTCAGATTCCAATGGACATTATCAATAAAATAGCAGCTATGTCTCCACCAAGCAACAAAAAGGAAACACAAGCTTTCTTAGGTGTTGTAGGTTTTTGGCAAATGCATATCCCAAACTACAGTCTCAATGTGAGCCCACTCTGCCGGAGCTGAAGTTTTGTGATCCACAATCCATTTAGCCTCAGCAACCAACAAGTAGTATTGTCATTGAAATACCTTAGCAGATTGGTAAAAAAAAAATTCATGCGACTTCTGCAAAGCAGTCTGCTGAGGGATCAGCCCATGCAGGTGTTACCAACCTGTCTGCTCTCTGATTTCCTTCTGCTAGACCTTGAGTTAGTCAGTTAGTCTAGCGTGGCTGCGAACATGGGTAATAAAATACCGATGTGTAATACCACACAGTGATCTAATCCAGTTAATATTTCCAAGCAACTTTTGAACATCATTTAACGTGCTAACCTCAGCTCTGATCTCAGTCCTCTGAGGTGTTTTGGTACTTTTATCAATCTGTCAGTCCAAATATTTCCACACTGGCTTCTTTTGAATTTTCTGTGAAGTAATCTGTAACCCCTTGCTTTTCAAATGCACTAAGTTATGAATCAAACTTTCAATGTCCAAGTTTTTTCCTGCAATCAGTATATCATCCATGTAATGATAAAAGATTAGATCAGTATATGTTTTTTGTACTGGAGCAAGTGCCCAGGCACATAGTTGGTGAATTTTTTATGCCTTGTGGGAGCACTACCCAATGATACCTTTTCATGGGTTCATTTTTGTTTATAGTAGGGACTGAAAAAGCAAATATTTCATAATCATCAGGGTGTAAGAGAATAGTGAAAAAAAACAATTTTTAAAAAATTTTTGCATGTTCCACAGACTTGTGGAAGGCTTCATATGTCCCTTAGTCAGTTGCTCCTGTATTAAATCTTGTAAGTGGGCAATTTTTTCTTGAGTAAGCAGACATTGATCAACCCAAAGGGGGTTTTCTGTTTTCCAGATTAATTTTAAAGTAAGCTGCCCACTTTCAATGGTCGCTATCAGAAATCCTTTTGCTTAGTAACCAGCCTTGCTCTCAGTTGGCTAAGCGCATCCCTGAACCTGCAGCACATACAAATGAAGGCTGCAAACCAATGCATCAGACAAACGACATTGAAGACGCAAGTTGTCACATCCACTCTGTATGGATTGGGGGGGGGGGGCGGTTCTCCCACTTCTCGGCAATTCTGCCAAGGCGCCCGGCTGTGCGGCACATTCTCACAGGTCTCGGCCGCTGCCCGCAGCACCGTTCTCCCCCCCCCGCCCCCCACCCCAGCCGTGAACCACAATGTGACCCCGCTGAGCGCTAGGACCCAGGGGAGTGTTGTCTCCATGCTCCCTCCACCTCCATTCAGTGCCATTTGCCAGAGCTGAAGATTTGCAGACTCAACTTGGACCAATGTGATCAAGTGTTGAGCTCCTTTATTGAAACACACACACAGCTTATATAGATTTCTATATCAGTGCACGAGTTGCACTGCTATTGGTTAGATGCTCTGTTCACCCGCCTTACATGCATCTCACTATTGCTAATAATTGGTTAAGGCTACACAGTCATGTTGTTCCTGTTCAGTTGTTAACATTCTTGCAGTTTCTTATCTTGTTCTTACAGACATCTGCTCTCCTGTTACTGCATTCCAATTGTGCCTTAACATATCTTCGCTCGACCCCCAGGCCTGATTTTATGGGAGATGAGCCATGCAGCAATAAATCTGGGTAGGCCACAAACCCACTCCTTTCGTTACATTGCTACACCACTCTACCATGTAACTCAGAAGAAGAAGCCTTTGAGCAGATCAAACATGAGATAGTCCATGCAGTGGACCTTAGGCCTGTCTGGACAGGGACAGATATTAAAAATGTACTCTATACTGCAGCTGGGGAGAATGATCCTACCTGGAATCTCTGGCAGAAAGCACAAGGGGAGACTAGAGGTCGACCGCTGGGGTTTTGGAGTCGGGCCTACAAAGGATCTGAGGCCAATTATACTCCAACAGAAAAGGAAATACTGGCCGCCTATGAAGGGGTTCGAGACGCTTCAGAAGTGATTGGAACTGAATCCCAGCTCCTCCTGGCACCCCGACTGCCGGTGCTGGGCTGGATGTTCAAAGTGAAGGTCCCTTCTACACACCATGCCACTGATGCTACGTGGAGCAAGTGGGTTGCACTAATTACTCAGCGGGCTCGAATAGGAAACCCTAATCGCCCAGGAATCGTGGAAGTGATCACAGACTGGCCAGAAGGCAAAGATTTTGGGATGTCACCAGAGGATGAGGAGGTAACACGCGCTGAAGAAGCCCCACCCTACAACAAACTGCCAGAGAATGAGAAGCTTTATGCCCTGTTCACCGATGGCTCCTGTCGCCTTGTGGGAAAGCATTGGAGATGGAAAGCTGCTGTATGGAGTCCTACAAGACAAGTAGCAGAAGCCACTGAAGGAAAAGGTGAATCAAGCCAGTTCGCTGAGGTGAACTAAGGGAATAATATCTGTATGCACGTGTGTGTGTATATATGTACATATATATATGTGTGTGTGAAACAAGAAACTGGTTGTACCCAAAAGAAATTGTTGGATCTGGTCATGACATAAATGGTATGGAATAAGGGGTGGATAATGTCCTGGTTTCGGCTAGGATGGAGTTAATTTCTTTTCTAATAGTGGATGGAATGCTGTGTTTGAGAGTTAGGATGAGAGCAGTGTGGATAGCACCCTGATGTTTCTAGTTGTTGCCAAGCAATCAAGGACTTTTTCAGTTGTTCATATCTGCAGGGGGACCTCATTGCAGCCTTTCAGTACCTGAATGGAGCATACAAACAGGAGGGGAATCAACTTTTTAAAAGGGTAGACAATGGCAGGACAAGAGGGAATGGACTAAAGCTAAAGGAAGGAAGGTTTAAATTGGATATTAGGGGGAAGTTTTTTATGGAGAGAGTGGTGAGGTGCTGGAACAGGCTGCCCAGAGAGTTGGTGGATGCCCCGTCCCTGGAAGTGTTCAAGGCCAGGTTGGATGGGGCCCTGGGCGACCTTGTGTAGATCCAGGCCTGGAGGTTGGTGGCCCTGCCTGTGGCAGAGGGTTTGGAACTCTATGATCCTTGGGGTCCCTTCCAACCCATACCATTCTGTTCCTAACTAGTTTGTGCAGGAATGTGTTTTTTAACGCAGAAATGTGTTTTGAGACTATGGAAAAAAACATAAAGAGCATGTGCAGAAGGAAAAGGTAAAAAGTTCACTGAGAGGAAGACATCCAGCCTTCATCCCTGAAGACCACTAGAAGACCCCCTGAGTGTCACTGAGCTGATTCTATCTGGGAGGAGTTAATGTAAATGACTTCCTGGAAATAATTTGCATAATCCTTCCTTTTCTTAGAAATATAATGAGTATGTTTAGATAATCTGTATAAATAAGAGAAACTTTGCTTTAAACGGCACACATATTAGGAGGAGCAATCCCCTCTGTGCCCTGTAATAAAGAATACCTGCTTTATAACCAGTCTGGTTATTGAGTCTTGATTTCAACTTTTCCAGGCTTCAATATTCCCTACCATATAACATCATGCTCTGTATATAACTGGGGAAGGTAGCCAGTGTGGTGGTTCAGCCCCAAACAGTGGCTGAGCACCACACACCGCTCGCTCACTCCTGGAAAAACAAACAGAGCCTCTGTGGGTTGGGATAAGGACAGTTTAATGACAAAATCACTATAAAAGGAGAACAATAACAGTCCATTCAAAAATTACATGCACACTTGGTGATAAAACAGAGTACTTTATCAATCCCACAATAGCAGAGTGCTGCACTATGCAGGAACCGACCTGGAGGCACTCAGGAGTACCCCTTTCCAACCAGCCCCTTTTATGGGTGTGTGTCAGGTGGTGTGAAAAACAGCCCAGGCTAACTCAGCTCACCTGTGCTGACTGCTTGGGGAGGTTAACTCTGGCCTGGTGTCCTGGTTTTGGCTAGGATAGAGTTAATTTCTTTTCTAGTAGCAGATGGAATGCTGTGTTTGGGAGTTAGGATGAGAGCAGTGCTGATAACACACTGATGTTTCTAGTTGTTGCCAAGCAATCAAGGACTTTTCAGCTGTTCATATTTCCCTGCTAATGAGAAGGGAGGGGACACAGCCAGGACAGGTGACCCGAACTGGCCAAAGGGGGTATTCCATGCCAATTACATCATGCTCAGCATAAAGGGGGCTGGTGGGAGGGGGAGCAGGTAGCTCCAGGATGTGCAGTTTTCAGGATGGCTCTGAGCTGTACGGCCTGAGTTTGTGCAGTTTGGTGAGAAACTGCTTTGTGTATCACCAGTTTCATATATTTTGCTATAAAGTCCTGTTATTATTATTATATCTATCTTTTCTGTTATCCCAGTAAACTATCCTTATCCCAACCCACAAGGTTTTGGTTCCTTGGGTTTTCTTCTCCTTCCCTTTCCCACTCCCTTTTAAAGAACAAGCTGCTGCACAAAACCATGACACCTGGCCAGAACCATGACAGCTGGATCGTGTCTCAGTAACTAGCTGAGTATTGGGTTTGGGTGGTAAGACATTGTGCTGTGCATCACTTTTTTTATATTCTTTTATCATTATTATAATAATCTTCCTTTTCTGTCCTATTAAGATGTCTTAATCTCAACCCACAAGTTTTAATTTTTTTGATCTTTGATTCTGTTGCAGTTTGGTGTAGCTGTGCTGCTGAGATGGCTTTTGCAAAGCAGCAGTTACAGTTTTCTTCAAGTTCCAGAGAGTAAACATTGGCCAATTCAAGGCCAAAGTTACCTCTGACCAATCAGAGATGGATTTATAGCGCCTCTGTGAATCACATATAGGAGAAAAGAGGAGAAAAAACCTGCTGGCTGGCACACTTTGCCACCAGAACAGGAAGTAGAAAGATGTGACCAGCTGCACCGATACCAAGGCCAGGCCCAAAGGGGGTGTGGGGAAAGAATGTAGAAAGAAAGTTTCCCCTGCAGCTCGTGGAGAAGACCATGGTGAAGCGGGTTGTCCCCTCGCAGCCCATGGATGAGGATGGGGAGCAGAGACATCTATACCCTGTGAAGAGATTGATCCACACCTCAGCAGGTTTGCCGGGGGACTTGTGACTTTGTGGGGAGCCTGGCCAGCGGAGTCTGGGCCTGAACGTCAGCACCCTATGGAAGGGAGTCCTGCTGAGAGGCCTGTGGTGAGGAGATGACTCCCCGATGGAAAGGACTCACGCTGCAGAAGTTCGTGGATATGATACTCGCGTGGGTGGGACCCCACAGTGCTGCAAGGGAAGTGTGTGTGTGTGTGTGTGTAATGCCCCCCCCCCAGCTGAGACGGAAGACAACTCGTGTGGAATGGACTGAAGACCCCCACTCCCCACTCCCTGCCCCTCCTGGTGCTGCATTGGGAGGGAAGATTAAAGTCAAGTGTGCTAAGAGGTGAGGGGTGGGGGGAAGTAGAAGTGCTAAGATCTGGGGAAGGAAAGCAGCTTGTACCGTCGGAATCCCACTCCCCATTCCCTGCCCCTCCCCATGCCATGTTGGGGGGAAGAAGGGAGTAAAATCGTGATGAAGTTTAAGTTTGCTAAGAAGGGGAGTGGTGGGGGGAAGGCGCTTTAAGACCTGGCCGCTTCTTATCTCGTTCCGGTTCACTGGGTGTATTAGTTGTAGTTGTAATAAATCACTTTCCTTTATTCTGTGCTGAGTCTGTTTTGCCCATTGCAATAATTGGAGAGTGATCCCTCTGTCCTTATCTCAGGGTCTAAGCCTCCAAAAATATATTTTCTCCCCTTTTCGGCTGAAGGGGGAGTGAGAGAGTGGCTTGGTGGGCATTTGGCCTCTAGACAGAGCCAAACCACCACAGTGCTACGTAATGTTGAGCAGCATTTGGTAGAAAGTGGCCAGGGCCACTCTCTCTCTTTCCATTCTTTTCTCTTTCTTCTCTACCTTTGTTATAAATAATTGATTGTATTTGATGACTTTGATTCTAAGGGAACAGTAAGAGTAAGAGGATATACTGTACAGGACGGCATGTCTTTATCACTATGAAGAATCTCTACAGACCCTGGATTAAAACAATGGGTGCCAGCCAGGGGCCTTGACTTAAAACAATAAGAAACTGCAGTTACATAAGAACAGATGAAGATGAGATAAACTTGCTTAAGGACGGGGCTTCACTCACGGACACAGTGAGGAAGACTATTGATGACCACCAGAGGACCCCCGCTCAACATAACTACGCATGTGCAAAGGACATTAACATATGATAATGATTTCTAGGAAGTAACATGAATATGCTAATCAATACCCTCCCCTCTTTGTATTTAAAAC
Organism: Hypotaenidia okinawae; assembly: GCA_027925045.1. NCBI lineage: Eukaryota > Metazoa > Chordata > Aves > Gruiformes > Rallidae > Hypotaenidia > Hypotaenidia okinawae. Next base: position 10,427,707 of record BSDF01000005.1, on the reverse strand, counting down.
AATCAGCATAGTTAACCAATGAATTTTATAGAATAAGAATATAGATGAAGTGAAGCAATCAAAGGCCAATCATTGTAAAGGTCAAGCTAAGAAGCGAGCATTTTTGCACAATGATCTTTGTTAGAAATTGTATAAATATGTTCTGCTTTGTACCTTTGGGTGAACACGTCTTGGGTGGAACTATCCCCCGTGTTCCCCAGCGCTGGAATAAAAGAAGTGCCTGCTTATCTGCTCTGTGTAGATAAGTTCTTCACGATTGCGACCACTAACACCTTCTCTTGCACGCTTGTTGTGGGCCAAATAAAGTGACTTGAACCTTGACTCCGTTTTGAGTCTTAATTCTGTTCCTGAGAATTGTGAAGACCTGGTCATGATAAAACACCTAATTGGACATCACTCAGGAGTTAAGCCCAGCTGCCCCCAGCCACCCAGAGCAATCTGAGGTCAGTTGGAACACAAGGGGGTTTAACCTCTGCCAAATTAGTCTATCTAGTTGTGAATCATGACAGGTGGGGGGAGGTGCTTTATGACCTGATCGCAGTTCTCATTACCCAACTCTGGTTTCACTGGGTGTGTAGCTGTAGTGTAATAAATTAGTTTTCTTTTCTTTTTTTCTGTGTTGAGTCTGTTTTGCCCGTGATGCTGATTGCAGAATGATCTCTCCCTGTCCTTATCTCAACTCCTGAGACTCTCAATATCTATTTTCTGCCTTTTACAGCTGAAAAGGGGAGTGATAGAGTGGCTTTGGTGGGCGTCTGGCCTCTAGCCAGGGTCAAACCACCACAGTGCTGTATAATGTTGAGCAGCATTTGGTAGAAAGTGGCCAGGGCCCACAACTCCTTACTATTCAGCCTCAGAAATAAAATCTCAGAGTGATATTCATAAAAAATTTTTTTTACCTTTTGCGCAACCTCAATCACCTGCAGAATTAGAAATAGCAACAAGCTAGTTTGAATATCCCAGGGATATTCAAATTTCTCAAGAGCTGTTTTATTGAGAATCATAGAATGTGTAAGGTTGGAAGGGACATTTAGACGTTATCTAGTTCAACCCCCCTGCAGTAAGCAGGGACATCTTCACTAGATCAGGTTGCTCAGAACCCCATCGAGCCTGACCTTGAATATCTCCAGGGATGGGGCCTTCACTACGTCTCTGGGCAACCTATTCCAGTGATCTACCACACTCATATTGAAGAACCCTAATATCCAACCTAAATCTCCCCTTTTCTTGTTTAAAACCATCACCCCTCATCCTATTGCTACATGTCCTTGTGAACAGTTCTTCCCCAGCTTTCTTATAGGTACCTTTCAGGTACTGGAAGGCTGCTATAAGGTCCCCACAAAGCCTTCTCCAAGCTGAACAAGCCCAACACTCTCAGCCTGTCTTCATAGGAGAGGTGCTCCAACAGTTCGATAATTTTTGTGGCACTCTTCCGAACACGCTCCCACAGGTCCATGTCCTTCTTGTGCTGGGGGCTCCAAAGCTGGACGCAGTAATCAAGGTAAGGTCTCACCAGAGCAGAATAGAGGGGCAGAATCCCCTCTCTGGATCTGCTGGCCACAGTTCTTTTGATGCAGCCCAGGATGCAGTTGGCCTTCTGGGCTGCAGATGCACATTGGTGGCTCATGACCAGCTTCTCCCAACTCCTTTTCCTCAGGGCTGCTTTCCAGCACATCATCTCCTAACCTGTATGGATAATGGGGGGTGTCCCCACCCAGGTTCAGGACCCTGAACTTGGCCTTTGATGGACCTCATGAGGTTCACCTGGGCCCACTTCTCCAGCCTGTCCAAGTCCCTCTGGATGGCATCATGTCCCTGTGGCAAATTAACTTCACCACCCAGCTTGGTGTCATCAGCAAACTTGCTGAGGGTGCACTCAATCCCACTGTCAATATCATTAATAAAGATATTAAACAGCACTGGTCCCAGTACAGACCCCTGAGGAACACTGCTTGTCACTGTCTTCCATCTGGACTTGGAGCCATTGACCACCACCCTCCAGATGTGACCATCTAGCCAATTCCTTATCCACTGAACAGTCTACCCATCAAATCCGTATCTCTCCAACTTAGAGAGAAGGATGTTGTGGGGGACCGTGTCAAAGGCCTTGCAGAAATCCAGATAGATGACATCCATACCTCTTCCTTTGTCCAGTCACTCCATTGATGCAGTCACTCCATTGTAGAAAGCCACTAGATTGGTCAGGCAGGACTTGCCGCTAGTAAAGCCATGCTGGCTGTCTCGAATCACCTCCCTGTCCTCCATGTGCCTCAGCAGAGCTTCTAGGAGGATCTGTTCCATGATTTTCCCAGGCACAGAGGTGAGGCTGACAGGTCGGTAGTTCCCAGGGTCCTCTTTTCTACCCTTTCTAAAAATGGGTGTACCCATTTATAATTAATAATGGGTGTTGGTTATCAGTTAATAACTTTAGAATACAGCAGAGTAGTATCAGTTTCCTGAAATCCTATGAAAGAATGATTAATGAAAATCCAAGGTTTTTTCTTCAAGCTATCAGTAAAGTCATGTATATGTATATGCACTCATACTATGGCAGTTAATACAGGAAGGCTGTAATAGAAAATATCAGTTACTGACTTTTTAGTAACTAGTTGAATAATCAGTATTACTTAACTTGGGCAAACACAGCAATACTAATAAGCTGTTGCATTAATGTAGTTCACTGTGCTGACAGTGTAGTATTCTGTACAGTAAGGTGTCAAACTGCAGGTGACTGAAAATTGTAACTCTCACATAAAAAAGTATTTGTGTTACAAAAACTGCCTGTAGAGATCTCTACAGGGCCCTTTGCAGAAAGCTCAATAAACATGGCAGTAAGAGTAAGACAACTACTACAATGATCAAAACCAATAAACCGGTTTTGAACATTGACAACATCCATCCTGAAATTCCCCACTCATGAAACCAATTGTCCAATCCAAAGAATCCATTTTCTTGTTGTATCTTTTGTGTTTGATTTATTAATTTCTGAATGTTCGCATGAATTGACTGAGAGTGGTCAGATAGATTCATGCAGCACATGCCATCAAAATCTCCACAGCCATGTCTGTGAGCCAGCAACAAAAAATCAATTGCTGCACGATTCTGTAAGGTGGCATGTCTTACAGAATCCACATCTGTAGCTAAGGCACTTAATACCTTTGCTGTTGTATTTGTTTGCTTTGCCAATCAGGAGTGTCTGGGTATAGATAACACCAGCCTCTCGCCTCGTACAAGCAGCCATTATTGCCCGTGATCTTAGGCTGTGCAGAAATCACTATTTCCCTAATTTTCATTTACCACAAACACATGCATATTTCAAAGACTGTTAGACGATTCAATATGTCCCGCAGCAAAACTCATAGTCCACCGTGATTGCACTTGGAACACTTGACTTCAGTTACTGGGATCAGGATCTCATTCTGGTTCATGCAGTCTCGCTATCTTCTGGATCCATGGTTTTATCCACTTAGCTGGTACCCTCATGGTTCCCGTATCTGTAATGACACAGGCAGATCTCCTTCCCCAAGTTAGTACCTGTAACTTCATTTTTTACTAACACCTGACACTGACTTTCTTTGATCCCTTCCAAACCTCCTTTTAAACCTACTGCATGTTTCACCATTGGAGGTACCAAACTGTCCTGTGGCAGACATAAATAGTTCAAAACATAAAGAGCTTTGTTTAGTCGATCAGCTGGAGAGATATCCTTGTCTCCCTCGTTTTGTTCATGAAGCAAATGCTTGAGAGTTTGATTCATACGTTCCACCATGGCTTGGCCTGTGGGCGAATGTGGTGTCCCTGTTATGTGGGTAATGCCCCATAACTGGAAGAAGGTTTGTGTTGCCTGTGCTATATATCCTGGGCCATTGTCGGTTTTGATTTCACAGGGTACCCCAAGTGCTGCTATGGAAGAGCACACATGGCGTTGGACATGTTTTCCCTGTTTGTGCAGTGGCCCACACTGCCAGAGAAAAAGTATCTATACAAACATGGACATACTTTTGCCGACCAAATTCTGGGACGTGTTTAAAGTCCATTTGCCAGACTTCTAGTGGGCCTGTACCATGAGGATTCACGCCAGGGGCAAGGCCACTGGTGAATTGCTGATAGTCCGGGCATGACTGTACAATCCATTTAGCCTCGGCAACCGACAAGTGGTATTGTCATTGAAGTACCTTGGCAGATTAATGAAAGAATTCATGCGATCTCCGAGCCTGTTGAAAGCAGTCTGCTGAGGGAGCAGCCCATGCCGGTGCTACCAACCTGTCTGCTCTCTGATTTCCTTCTGCTAGACCTTGAGTTAGTCCACTATGACTGTGAATATGGGTAATAAAATACTGATGCTGTCTGTTAGACAATAGGAGTCATAATTCCTTAAACAATTGTCACAGTTTTGCATAGCTGGGTGCTAGGAGAGACCAGAGGCTGCAGAAAATGGCTGCTGTAAGGAGCAGTTAGAGTTCTCTGCAGGCCCCAAAGTGTAAACATCAGCCAATTCAAGGCCAAAGTTGCTGCTGACCAAGGCTGAGCCAATCGGCGATGGTCACAGCGCCTCTGTGAATCACATATAGGAGAAAAAAAACTGCAAGCAGCTGCATTTTGCCACCGGAGAAGGGAGTGAGAAGATGTAATGAGCTGTGCGGACACCAAGGCTGGGGGGGCAGGAGAGGAGGCGCCCCAGGTGCCAGAGAGAATGATGCCCCTGCAGCCCGTGGAGAAACCCATGGTGGAGCGGGTGTCCCCCCGCAGCCCATGGAAAAGGCCGAGACCCCACCTGTAGCCCGTGGAGAGGCTCCACGCTGGATGGAGCAGGTGGAGACATAGAGAAGATGCTGTGACCCGCGTTAGAGGAAGTCCCTGCCAGCACTTGCAACCCATGGAGAGAGACAGAGACACAGAAATGAGCAAGAGAGAGATTTGCACCGGAACAGGTTTGCTGGGGGGAGGCTTGTGACCCCGTGGAGGACTAGGACTGAGAGACATTGTGATTTATTACTGCCCGCCATAGCAGTGATCCACGGTGGGGCAGCTGATGAAGAGATAAAGCCCTGTGGGAAAGGACTCACCTTGGAGAAGTTCGTGGAGGACTGTCTCCCATGGGTGGGACCCCACTGTGCAGCAGGGGGAGGGTGTGGAATGAACGCCTCCCCACACACCCCCGGCTGAGAAGGAAACCAACTTGCAAGGAACTGACCGAAGCCCCCATTCTCCCAGTCCCTGCCCCTCCCTGTGCCACAACGGGAGGGAAGAAGGGAGTGAAATCATGACTAGAGTGAAGTCTGCTAAGAAGGGGGGGGGGGAGGTAGAGGTGTTTTAAGATCTGGAAAAGGAAAACAGCTCATGAAGAAGTGACCGAGAACCCCATTTTCCCAATCCCTGCCCCTCCCTGTGCCACAATGGGAGGGAAGAAGGGAGCAAAATCCTGACTAAAGTCTGCTAAGAAGGGAGGGGTGGGAGGAAGGTGTTTTAAGATCTGATCGCGGTGTTTTAAGATCTGGTCGCGCTTCTCATTATCCAACTCTGGTTTCACTGTGTGTAGCGTAATAAATTAGTTTTCTTTCCTTCACTCTGTGTTGAGTCTGTTTTGCCCATGGACGATCTCTCCCTGTCCTTACATTGACTCCTAAGCCTCTCAATATATATTTCCTCCCCTGTCCAACTACAAAGGGGAGTGATAGATTGACTTTGGTGGGTGTCTGGCCTCTAGCCAGGGATAAACCACCACAACAATCTATACAATCTTTCATCTGAAATTCCTTTCAATAGTGCACGTTCCATTTGGGTCACTATTCCCACCACTTATAATGAATCACATACTATATTAACCGGTTCGGCTTTCCACTTGTCAAACACTTTTACAAGCGCATGCAACTCCAACTGCTGAGTTGAGGCTTGGGCTGCTTTTAATATCAGATCCTGCCATTTCCCATTTTCTTGCCATGTAATTGCAGCCTTCTGAGTTCTACCTCCCGCATCAGTAAATACTGTAATACCCCGAACCGGGCGCCCAGACAACAAGGGCTTTTCTTCTATTTGACAGTTATGTAGTACTGTAAAGATTCTATGTGCACTTTCACTTCCCCTGCATAGTCTAATAAAGCTATTTGCAGGGCAGTACTGTTCCTCAAGGCCCGAGCTTATGTCCTGGTTTCAGCTAGGAGGGAGTTAATTTTTTCCTACGAAGGAGAGAGGAGGGGACACAGCCAGGGCAGGTGACCCGAAATTGGCCAAAGGGGTCATTCCATGCCAATTACGTCATGCTCAGTATATAAAGGAGGGGGAGAAGGCTCCAGGCAAGAGGTTTTTGGAGGGGAAGGAGCAGCATGGTCTGAGTTGTGTGTGTGTGTTTCTGGTGAGAAAAACTGTATTGTGTACCACATATCATTGTTATACCTGTTTCTTTTACTGTTATCCTAGTAAACCACCCTTATCCCCCTCCCCTTTCAAACAAAAGCAAGCACACGTGGTGTCCGGCTTTTCGGCTGGGTCAAAACCACCATAGCTTAATACTCTGCTACTAATGGAACAACAATAAATGCAGGTTCTGTTCCTGCAATTTTGTGGTGGTTTTGGCCCTGGCTAGAAGCCAAATGCCCACCAAGCCGCTTGCTCACTCCCCCTTCAGCCGAAAAGGGGAGAAAATATGTTTTCGGGGGCTCAGGCCCTGAGATAAGGACAGAGGGATCACTCTCCAATTAGTGCAATGGGCAAAACAGACTCGGCACAGAATAAAGGAAAGAAAAGTGATTTATTACAACTACAACTAATACATCCAGTGAACCGGAACGAGATAAGAGTAAGAAGCGGCCAGGTCTTAAAGCGCCTTCCCCCACCCCTCCCCTTCTTAGCAAACTCAAACTTCATCACGATTTTACTCCCTTCTTCCCTCCTGTCGCAGCACCAGGAGGGGCAGGGAATGGGGAGTGAGGTTGTGAGGTACCAGTTGCTTTCCTTCCCCAGATCTTAACACTTCTACTTCCCCCACCCCTTGCCTCTTCGCACCCTTGACTTTAATCATCAATTTCGCTCCCTTCTTCCCTCCCATCGCAGCACCAGGAGGGGCAGGGAATGGGGAGTGGGGGTTTCAGTCCATTCCGCCCGAGTTGTCTTCTGTCTCAGCTGGGGGGATGGGCATTCCACACACACACACACACACACACACACACACGCTCTTCCCTTACAGCGCCGTGGGGTCCCACCCACGCCAGGAATCCTATCCAGGAGCTTCTGCAGCGTGAGTCCTCTCCATCGGGGAGTCATCTCCTCACCACAGGCCTCTCAGCAGGACTTCTTTCCATATGGTTTTGACATTTGAGCCCCCCGGGCTCCCCCGCAAAATTCACAAGTCCGCAAAATTCACAAGTCCCCTGGCAAACCTGCTGAGGTGTGGACCAATCTCTTCACAGGGCATAGATGTCTCTGCTCCCCGTCCTCATCCATGGACTGCGAGGGGACAACCCGCTTCACCATGGTCTTCTCCACGAGCTGCAGGGGAGACTTTCTTTCCACATTCCTTCCCCCCTCCTTCAGGGCCTGGCCTTGGCTATCGCTGCACCTGGTCACATCTTCCCACTCTGCGTTCCGGTGGCAAAGTGCGCCAGCCAGGAGTTTTTTCCTCGAATATGTGATTCACAAAGGCGCTATGAATCCTTCTGTGATTGGTCAAAAGTGACTTTGGCCTTGAATTAGCTCTTGTTTACTGTTGGGAACTCACAACAAACTGTAACTGCTGCTTTGCAAAAGCCATCCAAGCAGCACAGCTACAGCAAACTGCAACAAATTTCTACTATGAGATTGCAGCCTTTTATAATGACCTGGGCTATCGCCTCCAAACGCGTAGTTACAGTTCGCTTTGGCTGCATTGGCAAGAATACCCGTTCTAACAACCTTAAGGGATCTTTGTCATTAGTCCACTGCATTATAATAGCAAACACATGCTCTGTTTGATTAATGACTGTGACTCCCATCGATGGGTATATGTATTTTTGATTTTGTTACTAATAACTTCCAGGGCCTTTTTAGCTGCTTCTGACAGGATTCTCGGTGCTCCTGCACCACCTCCTCCCTTTAGCAATGCCACTAAAGGTTCCAATTCCCTATTTGTAACACCACACAATGATCTAACCACATTGTGTAATACCACACAATGATTTCTGAGCAGCTTTTGAACATCATTTAACGTGCTGACCTCAGCTCAGATCTCAATCTTTTGGGGTGTTATGGTACTTTTATCAACCTGACACCCCAGATACTGGCTTCTTTTTAATTTTCTCTGGAGCAATCTGTAACCCTTGTGGAAGCACTTGCCTTGTGGAAGCACTACCCAATGATACCTTTTCATGGGTTCATTTTTGTTTATAGTAGGGACTGAAAAAGCAAATTTTTCATATTCATCAGGGTGTAAGGGAATAGTGAAAAAACCCAATTTTAAAAAAAATTTTGCATGTTCCACAGACTTGTGGAAGGCTTCATATGTCCCTTAGTCAGTTGCTCCTGTATTAAATCTTGTAAGTGGGCAATTTTTTCTTGAGTAAGCAGACATTGATCAATCCAAAGGGGGTTTTCTATTTTCCAGATTAATTTTAAAGTAAGCTGCCCACTTTCAATGGTCGCTATCAGAAATCCTTTTGCTTAGTAACCAGCCTTGCTCTCAGTTGGCTAAGCGCATCCCTGAACCTGCATCACGTACGGACTAACACTGCAAACCAACCCGTCAGACAAATGGCGTTGCAAGGTGCGAGTTGCCACATCCACTCCGGATGGATGGGGGTGGGAAGAGGGTGGTTCTCTCACTTCTGCAACACTTCTGCCAAGGCGCCCGGCGCCTCGTCACACTCTTGCAGGTCTTGGCCACTTCATGCAGCCCCGCTTCTCCCCTGCCCCCACCGTGAACCACAGCGCAACCCTGCTGGTCACCAGCGCTGAGCCCTGGAAGAGCGCTAGGATCCAGGAGAGCGCTAGGACCTGGCGCCACACAGTCTCCATGTTCTCCCCACCTCCCACTATCCACTCTCTCCACCACCCACTCATCCCCACATAAACTTTTCCCCAGTAATTTCTGCGATTGAGTAGGACTAGAGTTCCCTTCAGTTTGAATCAAAATACCCTGACTTCCCAGGCTCCATCGAGCAGTCTCTCCAGAGTCTCTCAGGTGTCAGGAGACAGTGATGTATTGTTGAGTTCGTTGGGAGGCGTGCGTGGGAGCAGTGGGTATAGAGACCAAGTGAGTCCCTGATCCGAAGGCTGGCAAGGTGGATTCTGGTCTGTCTCCGTAGTATTCTTGTCCGTATCCATAGGTTCCAGAGATGCCATGGGGGCAACACTGACCGGTGCTTTTGTCTGTGAGTCTTCGTATTCGTAGTCTTTTGGGGGGGGGGGGTCGGTCCTGAGACTAGAGGCTCAAGCACTTTAACAGCAGGGCATGCCGTTGCCGCGAGATCTTTAGCGGCTCCCAAGGCGGCTGCCTGCTCCGCTTTTATGTCCTCCAGAGTAGAAATCACAAGTCTCCAAGCAGTAGCAAGTCCCTTTGCCTTCTTGTCTCTCCTACTGACCGCATCCCATAATTTATCCCCCACCCTTCACCAGGTGTTTACACTGAGCACTAAGTGCGGTTCGACTAAAACTCCATGATCACGACACCACCGCAGCAGATGCCTCAATGTTGGCTCATCATATTTTATGCCTCTCTCTGAAAGGATCTTTGCTAAAATTCTACTATGGCCCTTTCCTCACTAGATAACTGTGGGGATGACTGGCTAATTGATCAAGGCCATGTTTATATTCCGTTACAGCAGCTTGAGCACTGATAAGAAGCTAACAAGCATGAGAATGAAGTTAACAAGCATGGGAATCAAGGCTGTAACAGGAGCTCCTTACATTCCAAAGCGGTAACGAAATGTGATACCGTGCAGCTGTGTTTCCCCCCTTTCTCTGGCCCCTACCTATCTGTATGAGAACTAGCTATCCCTGTGAATCACCTATCCCTTTAGAAGGTATAAAAAGCTGCAGTTTTCTTGAATAAAATGGAGTGTTTGCTTTTAACCATATTGGTGTGCATTCATTTCCCAAGCGCCTCCTGCCCTTCCAAAGCTCTGCCTAAATTCTTCTCTCCGCTGATCCTGGATTTTGGGACAAGAGAGCTTACAACAGATAACTGTCGCAGTTTTGCGTAGCTGTGCTGCTGAGATGGCTTCTGCAAGCAGCAGCTAGAAGCTCTCTGCAAGCCTCAGACTGTAAACATTGTCCAATTCAAGGCCAAAGTTGCTGCTGACCAGGGACAAGTCAATCGGAGATGGCCACAGCGCCTCTATGAATCACATATAGGATAAAAAAACCTGCAGGCGGGGGGGCCTTTTGCCACCAGAGAAGGGAGTGAGAATATGTAACAAGCTGCGTGGACACCAAGGCCAGGCCCGAAGGGGTGGGGGTAGAATGAGGCCCTCCGGGTGCCGGAAAGAGAGATTCCCCTGCAGCTTGTGGAGAAGACCATGGTGAGACAGGCTGTCCCCTCGCAGCCCATGGATAAGGATGGGGAGCAGAGACCATCTACGGCCTGTGAAGAGATTGATCCACTCCTCAGCAGGTTTTTTGGGGAACTTGTGACTTTGTGGGGGACCAGGCTGGGGGACTCTGGGCCCAAACGTCAGCACCCATGGAAGGGAGTCCTGCTGAGAGGCCTGTGGTAAGGAGATGACTCCCCGGTAGAGAGGACTCACACAGGAGAAGTTCGTGGATATAACTGTCTCACGTGGGTGGGAACCCACGGTGCCACAGGGGAAGGGTGTGTGTATGGAATGCCCCCCCAGCTAAGATGGAAGACAACTCGGGAGGAACAGACTGAAAACCCCCATTCCCTGCCTCTCCCCGAGCTGCGATGGGGGGGAAGAAGGGAGCAAATTTATGATTAAAGTCAAGTGTGTGAAGAGGCGAGGGGTGGGGGGGAGTAGAAGTGTTAAGATCTGGGGAAGGAAAGCAGCTTGCGAGGAACTGCCGGAAACCCACTCCCCATTCCCTGCCCCTCCCCACGCCATGTTGGTGGGGGAAGAAGGGAGTAAAATCGTGAATGAAGTTTAAGTCTGCTAAGAAGGTAGGGGTGGGGGGAGGTGCTTTAAGACCTGGCCATACTTCTCATTACCTGACTCTGGTTTCACTGAGTGTGTAGTGTAGTGTAATAAATTAGATGGTTTTCTTTCCTTTATTCTGTGTTGAGTCTGTTTTGCCCATGACACTAATTGCAGAGTGATCCCTCCCTGTCCTTATCTCAACTCCTAAACATCACAATATATATTTTCTCCCATTTTCGGCTCAAAAGGTGAGTGATAGAGCGGCTTTGGTGGGTATTTGGCCTCTAGCCAGGGCCAAACCACCACAAATAAGAAGGTTGGTAAGATAAGCAAGACAATTGAAGTCCTAAAAGTTTCTATATGTATTAGAAAAAAAGTAATGGAAATCACATATACTGGATAATCAACCTAATTTTTTCTGTCCTGATCCTTTTGAAACTTTCTCATATCAGATAGTCATCTTTATTTGTTATCTCTCCTTCTGCCCCAACTGCTTGGAAAAAAAAATTAAAAAATAATAAATCTTTTCAGAAGGAACATTTTTCCTGTAGGTTTGATTATAGACTTGCACCCTAAAGAGGTGTTGTGACTTAACCTGGATGGCAACTGAAACAACCACACAGTTCTTTGCTTTCTGACCCCCACCTCCCCTGTGGGTTGGCAGACAGAATGGAAAAAAAAACCCCAAACAAACTAATGTGTTGAGATAAAGACAGTTTAATAGAACAGAAAAGGAAGATAATAATAATAATAGAATATACAAAACAAGTGATGCACAGCACAATTTATCACCACCCAAAACTGATGCAAAGCTAGTTCCCTATCCTAGGATCTGAGCCAGTCAGTCTCACCTCCATCCCTGGAAAGGTGATGGAACAGCTTGTTCTGGATGCCATCTCCAAGCAATTGGAAGAGAAGAAGGTCATGAGGAGTAGTCAGCATGGATTCACCAAGGGGAGATCGTGCTCGACCAATCTCATAGCCTTCTATGATGTCATCACCGGCTGGGTAGATGGAGGGAGAGCAGTGGATGTCATCTACCTTGACTTCAGCAAGGCTTTTGATACTGTCTCCCATGACATCCTGATAGCAAAGCTGTGGGAGAGAGGTGTGGACAGTGAGGTGGGTTGAGAACTGGCTGTCGGGCCGAGCTCAGAGGGTGGTGATCAGTGGAGCAGAGTCTGACTGGAGACCTGTAACTAGCGGTGTTCCCCAGAGTTCGTTGTTGGGTCCAGTCCTGTTTAATATCTTCATTGACGACCTTGATGAGGGAATAGCATCAACCCTCAGCAAATACGCTGATGATACAAAGCTGGGAGGAGTGGCTGACATGCAGGAACACTGCGCTGCCATTCAGCGAGACCTTGACAGGCTGGAAAGCTGGGCAGGGAGAGACCAAATAAGGTTCAACAAAAGCAAGTGTAGAATCTTGCACCTGGGGATGGGATGTTTGTGCTGTCTTATACAAAAGTAGTCCAGGAGCCTGAGGAGCCATATCTCAGGTTCCTGGACTGCTTGAGAGAAAGCATTAAAAAAGCTAATGTTCCAGATGCTGCACGCGATCCTCTGCTCATGTCTCTTGCAGTACAGAATGCTAACTCGTTTGCAGGCACTCACTCCCCCGTACTGCAAGTATTGTTGACATGATGTATGCCTGTGAACGGGTTGGTATGCCAGCCAAAGGCATGGCTATGTTAGCAGACGCTCTGCTAGCCACAAAGCAGTTCAATGCAGAGTTCAATGCAGAGCAGGAACGGGTCGTAATAATGGAAACAACAAATCGTTTATGAGAGCGTGTCACTGCTGTCATAAGTTAAGGCACAGAGCCGCGGAACGCCGATCCCCACCCCGAAACACGGCACAGTGCTGGGAAACGGGAGATCGAGCGCGATGAGACCCCGCGCGACGACACAAAGAGACACACCGTCTGCTTGGACAGCGTCGCCGCAGCCACCAGAGGGAGTGCCGGAGTGGACCTTGCAGCAACAACAGCAGTAACTTTGGTCGACTCTCAGGTAACCTGTATCCCCCACTAACATGCACGGACCCCTCGGTGTCGTGGTTTCACCCCGGCTGTGGGCTGAGATCCACGCAGCTGCCTGCTCCTTAAAGTAAAAGAGCAGGGGAAGAGGGAAAAAGGGGGGAAACAAGGGAAGGGAAAAGGAAGGGGCAAATAACTCCAAAACCAAGAAACTAAGAGGCCCGTGGGTTGGGATAAGGATAGTTTACTAAGATAACAGAAAGATAAAATATAACAATGCTAACAGGACTTTAGAGCAAAAGAATATGAAACTATTGATACACAATGCAGTTTCTCACCGAACCACACAACTCAGGCCGTACCACCCAGAGCTGTCCCGGAACCCGACCATCCCCCCAAGAAGCACGCCTCTCTTCTTCCTCCCCTCCGCCCCCCGTTATCCTGGGCAGGACGTAATTGGCATGGAATACACTCTTTGGCCCATCTGGGTCACCTGTCCTGGCTTCGCCCCTCCTTTCTCCTGAATAGAGAAATACGAAGAAGCTGAGAAAAGTCCTTGACTGTCTGACTGCAACTAAGAACATTAGGGTGTTATCAGCACTGCTTTCATTTTAACTCCCAAACACAGCATTCCATCAGCTGCTACAAATGAAGTTAACTCTATCCTGACTCAAACCAGGACATTATCCACCCCTTATTCCATACCATTTACGTCATGACCAGGTCCAACCATTTCTTTTGGGTACAACCAATGTTTCAGACACACATATATGTATTATTCCCTTAGTCTATGGACCATTCATCTGAGTTTTGTTGAGTAAATGATTTAGTCCATGATTTTCAGGCTCCATTCGTTGTAACAGTCTCTCATGGTGTCAGTATGCGCCATTGGATCGTTGCATGCTGCATCTCGGGCTCTCGACCGATGCATCTGACATGGTCCATGGTCATAGTCTGTGAATCAAAAATGTTTATTTTCAAAGGGGAAGAGGAAAAAGTTCTTATGGTGGCAGGTCTTGGTCCCATCATCGTGGCAGTCTTCCTTCATTGACGTGTATGATTCCAGCTGTAACTCCATTGGTACAACACACAACAACATACAGCAATTATAGTAATAATGAATATACAGTAATGGGTTATTTAGCACTTATTATAATATAATTTCTACCTTACTAATTACATTGGCTATTCTCACCTAAAATCAAATCCCTTTGAGGTACACATCGAACTTCTCCATCCTTCTGCATTACCCACCAAGTACAGCCAGGTCCTTGAGCAAAAACAATCCCAGACATGGGTTTACCTTTGCCTGAAGCAGGGATGACCCAAACCGTCTTCCCTAATATACTCTTCATATGCACCACTGGGACTCTGTCTCCTTCTACAGTACGTGGAAATTTTGACTGGGCAGGGCCAGCCCGATTGGTAGAACCCCTAGAGTTAACTAACCACGTGGCTTTGGCCAAATGTGTATCCCAGTGTTTGAATGTTCCACCACCCCTTGCTTTTAGGGTAGTCTTTAAGAGTCCATTATATCGTTCAATTTTCCCAGAGGCTGGTGCATGATAAGGAATGTGGTATACCCATTCAATGCCATGCTCTTTGGCCCAGGTATCTATGAGAGCATTTCGGAAATGAGTCCCGTTGTCTGACTCGATTCTTTCTGGGGTGCCGTGTCGCCACAGGACTTGCCTTTCAAGGCCCAGGATTGTATTCTGGGCAGTAGCATGGGATACAGGATATGTTTCTAGCCAGCCGGTGGTTGCCTCCACCATGGTAAGCACGTAGCGTTTGCCATGGCGGGTTTGTGGGAGGGTGATGTAATCGATCTGCCAGGCCTCCCCATATTTATATTTCATCCACTGTCCTCCATACCAAAGCGGCTTCAACCGCTTCGCTTGCTTAATTGCGGCACACGTCTCACATTCATGGATAACTTGTGCAATAGCATCCATGGTTAAGTCCACCCCTCGATCTCGAGCCCATCTATATGTTGCATCTCTCCCTTGATGACCTGAGGTATCATGAGCCCATCGAGCTATGAATAATTCACCTTTATGTTGCCAGTCTAGATCTACTTGAGCCACTTCAATCCTAGCAGCCTTATCTACCTGATGGTTGTTTTGATGTTCCTCCATGGCTCGACTCTTAGGTACATGGGCATCAACATGACGTACCTTTACAACAAGCTTCTCTAATCGGGCAGCAATGTCTTGCCATAAGTCAGCAGCCCATATGGGTTTGCCTCTACGCTGCCAGTTGTTCTTTTTCCACTGTTGCAACCAACCCCACAGGGCATTAGCTACCATCCATGAATCAGTATAAAGGTAGAGCATTGGCCACTTTTCTCTCTCAGCAATGTCCAAGGCTAACTGGATGGCCTTCACCTCAAATTGGCTTGATTCACCTTTTCCTTCAGTGGCTTCTGCTACTCATCTTGTAGGACTCCATACAGCAGCTTTCCATCTTCGCTGCCTTCCCACAAGGCGACAGGAGCCATCGGTGAACAGGGCATATCGCTTCTCATTCTCTGGCAGTTTGTTGTAAGGTGGGGCTTCTTCAGCGCGTGTCACCTCCTCATCCTCTGGTGACATCCCAAAATCTTTGCCTTCTGGCCAGTCTGTGATCACTTCCACGATTCCTGGGCGATTCGGGTTTCCTATTCGAGCCCGCTGAGTAATTAGTGCAACCCACTTGCTCCACGTAGCATCAGTGGCATGATGTGTAGAAGGGACCTTCCCTTTGAACATCCAGCCCAGCACCGGCAGTCGGGGTGCCAGGAGGAGCTGGGCTTCAGTCCCAATCACTTCTGAAGCGGCTCGAACCCCTTCATAGGCGGCCAGTATTTCCTTTTCTGTTGGAGTATAATTGGCCTCAGATCCTTTGTAGGCCCGACTCCAAAACCCCAGCGGTCGACCTCTAGTCTCCCCTGGTGCTTTCTGCCATAGACTCCAGGTAGGGCCATTCTCCCCGGCTGCAGTGTAAAGCACATTTTTAACATCTGTCCCTGTCCGGACAGGCCCAAGGGCCACTGCATGGACTATCTCGCGTTTGATCTGCTCAAAGGCTTGCTGCTGCTCAGGGCCCCATTGGAAATCATTCTTCTTCCGAGTTACGTGGTAGAGTGGGCTCACAATGAGACTGTAGTTTGGGACATGCATTCGCCAAAAACCTATAACACCTAAGAAAGCTTGTGTTTCCTTTTTGTTGCTTGGTGGAGACATAGCTGCTATTTTATTGATAATGTCCATTGGGATCTGATGACGCCCATCCTGCCATTTTATTCCTAAAAACTGGATTTCTCGTGTAGGCCCCTTGACTTGACTTTGCTTTATAGCAAAACCAGCTTCCAAAAGGATTTGAATTATCCTTTTTCCTTTCTCAAATACTTCCTTTGCTGTATTGCCCCATACAATGATGTCATCAATGTACTGCAGGTGCTCTGGGGCTTCACCCTTTTCCAGTGTGGTCTGGATTAGTCCATGGCAAATGGTGGGGCTGTGTTTCTACCCCTGGGGCAGACGATTCCACATGTATTGGATGCCCCTCCAAGTGAAAGCAAACTGTGGCCTGCACTCTGGCGCCAGTGGGATTGAGAAGAAAGCATTTGCAATGTCAATTGTGGCATACCACCTGGCTGCCTTTGACTCCAATTCATACTGCAGTTCCAGCATGTCTGGTACAGCAGCACTCATACCTGGAGTGACTTCGTTTAGGCCACGATAATCTACTGTCAGCCTCCACTCTCCATCGGACTTCCGCACTGGCCATATGGGACTGTTAAAGGGTGAGCGGGTTCGGCTGATCACCCCTTGACTCTCCAATTGACGAATCAGCTTATGGATGGGGATCAGAGAATCCCGGTTAGTACGGTATTGTCTTCTGTGCACCATCGTTGTAGCAATTGGCACTTGCTGTTCTTCAACCTTCAACAACCCCACAACAGAAGGATCATCTGAGAGTCCAGGCAAGGCACGCAATTGCTCAATGTCTTCTGTCTCCAAAGCAGCTATTCCAAAAGCCCACCGGTACCCTTTCGGGTCTTTAAAATAACCTCTACAGAGGTAATCTATACCTAAAATGCATGGAGCTTCTGGGCCAGTCACAATTGGGTGTTTCTCCCAGTCCTTCCCAGTTAAGCTCACTTCAGCCTCTAACACAGTCAATTGTTGGGACCCCCCGTCACTCCAGAAATGCTGACAGGTTCTGTCCCTACATGATTCGATGGCATTAGCGTACACTGGGCACCAGTATCCACCAGAGCCTTGTACTCTTGTGGGTCTGACATGCCAGGCCATCGGATCCACACAGTCCAATAAACACAGTTATCCCTCTCCTCCACCTGGCTGGAGGCAGGGCCCCTCTATTGTTGCTGATTGTATTGGCTGCTCACTGGTGCAGCCTTCTTCCTGACAAAATCGCGTTGTGCAATTCTTTTACCTCGCAGCTCATTTACTCGTGCCTGGAGGGCTGAGGTGGGCTGCCTATGCCACTTCCTCATGTCCTCACCATGGTCACACAGGTCAAACCACAGCTGCTGTCGCAGCGTGTCTCGTGGTGTGTACCTTCTGTATCCTCCCTTCTGGGACGATGGACGCTTTCTCCCAGTAGCTGCAACATTGCCCCATACGGGTTGGGAGTTGCACACATTTTTGTCAAGTCGTTTGACCAGTTTCTCTACCGCTGCAATCACAGAGAGGGAAACATTGTCCTGATATTTCCGGAGTCAGCAGGACACTTCACTTACAGTTGGTGGATAAATATCATCCCAGTCTATTGATGCTAATGAATTGGTGTGCCCTGCTGGTGCACTTCGTACAACCTTACGCCACATATCTGGGGTGCATATAACTTCATCAGGGTCAGAGGGAAACTGTGATTTGTCCCGATCATAATAAATGATCTCCCGTACAGCTAATTCTCTCAGGTGCTGGATAACTGCCTCTATGTTGTTACACTTGGGTGACTGACATGTAATATATTCCTTTATGGGATACCTTTCCTCCACACTTGACAGTAGTCGCCTCCAGAGGCTGAGGATTTCTGGCTTTTTCCCAATTTCCTTGTCAATGCCTCCTTCTCTAGCTAGGGATCCCAACTGCTTGGCCTCCCTGCCATCTAATTCCAGACTACTGGCCCCTTGATCCCAGCATCGGAGCAAACAAGTGATGATGTGCTCACCTGGGCGGCGGCTGAAATCTTTTCGAACCTCACGCAACTCACTCAGGGTCAGGGATCGTATGACAACCTCTGGTTCTGCCTCATCCTGAGATGCCTGAGATGGCCCTGCTCCATCCTGAGGTGCTTGAGATGGCCCTGCTCCATCCTGAGATGCTTCAGATGACCCCGATTCATCCTGACATGCTCCAGATGGCCCTGGTTCATCCTCATCCTTCACTACACGAACTGATTTCTTTGTGTGTTTCCTCTTTTGTACAGGAGCAACAGACACTGGCGGGGGTTGGTTTTTTGTTTTATCAGCAGTATCTGCTGTAGGGGTTGCAGTAGCTGCAGCATTGGTTGGACAAGTTGCAGTAGCCACAGTGCTAGTCACAGTGGTTACAGTAGCTGCAGTGCCAGTCATTGGGGTTGCAGCAGCTGCAGTCTCTGCTGGTCTGTTTTCATTCCTTTCCCTCTGACAGTGCTGACAGTACTGACAGTGCTGCCTGCTATCAAGCAGTGTTTTGTAAATAGTGGCCAGGGCCCAGCACAGTGCAGTAAGGTGTGTATCTCTGGCAAACTTACAGCAATTTCTTTTCAGATATGCAGTCACTTTATCAGGGTCCTGTAACTGCTCAGGAGTGAAACTCCAAACCATCGGAGGTGAGAAAGTGCCTAGGTACTTGCCCATGCTCTGCCACTTGCCCTGCCACTCATGATTATCTGGCCTCGCAGAAAACTCTTGAGTGGTATTCATAAACCTCTGCTTAATATTTGACAACAACTGAACCATCTGCACCAAACCGAAAAACAGCAAAATGCTAGTTAGAATATCCCAGGGATAGTGAAAGTTTTTAAAGACTGCTAGCAGAGCTGTTGTATTTAGCCCAAAGGAAAAGAAAGCAGTACTCCCACCATACCAGCTGCTGTTATTAAACCCTCCCTGTCCAAGGAATGGACAGGGCAGCAAGCTCTCATACAAATACCAGCACAAGTTCACAATCCTCAATATTACTGTATCATAGACTGTTATCATAAAAGACAAGAACCGGAACATGAGACGCAGCCTCGACATGGTAAAAAATCCTGCCAGGATTGCATACAGCATACGGTAGTTTTGCGGCCACAGCTGTGACCACAGCCATGTGAATAAATACCACAGCATCGTGATCGGAGACTGCTTAAACAACAGTACTTATCACAACTTTGTCTTAATTACCACCGGGTCAGGGTCAGATCTAAAGTTATCCCAACCTTTCGGGCCCCACGTTGGGCGCCAAAAAGACTGTCGTGGTTTCACCCCGGCTGTGGGCCGAGATCCACGCAGCTGCCTGCTTCTTAAAGTAAAAGAGCAGGGGAAGAGGGAAAAAGCGGGGGAAACAAGGGAAGGGAAAAGGAAGGGGCAAATAACTCCAAAACCAAGAAACTAAGAGGCCCGTGGGTTGGGATAAGGATAGTTTACTAAGATAACAGAAAGATAAAATATAACAATGCTAACAGGACTTTAGAGCAAAAGAATATGAAACTATTGATACCCAATGCAGTTTCTCACCGAACCACACAACTCAGGCCGTACCACCCAGAGCTGTCCCGGAACCCGACCGTCCCCCCAAGAAGCACGCGTCCGCCACCGCCCCTCTTCTTCCTCCCATCAGCCCCCCGTTATCCTGGGCAGGACGTAATTGGCATGGAATACACTCTTTGGCCCATCTGGGTCACCTGTCCTGGCTTCGCCCCTCCTTTCTCCTGAATAGAGAAATACAAAGAAGCCGAGAAAGTCCTTGACTGTCTGACTGCAACTAAGAACATTAGGGTGTTATCAGCACTGCTTTCATTTTAACTCCCAAACACAGCATTCCATCAGCTGCTACAAATGAAGTTAACTCTATCCCGACTGAAACCAGGACACTCAGTCATAATCTTAGCGCCCTATTACTCGGAAGATCGTCCATTACAAAAAGAGGACTTTTTGTGCTACCCGGAGTCACTGACGCTAATTTCACGGGATGCATTCAAATCATGATATGGACCCCTAACCCACCAGTATATATACCAGAAGGGACAAAAATTGGGCAATTAGTCCCCTTTCACACAGTGGTGCCTACTGCTACGAACCACTGCAGAGGAAAAGGGGGGTTTGGATCTACGGGTCAACTAAATATTGACTTAGCCATGGAGATAAACAAAGCAAAGCCCATTGAAAAAATAACTTTCACTACCCCTGAACAAGAAAAATGTACCCTTAACATGTTGATTGATACAGGCATGGATGTAACAATCATTAGTCAGGACCTATGCCCCTCACACTGGCCCCTAGAGATGCCAGGAGCGACCGTCATGGGGGTGGGGGGAATACAGGCTACAAAAATCAGTGCTCATGTTTTGCAATGTCATTTGTCAGATGGGTTGGTTTGCAGTGTTCATCCGTATGTCATGCAGGTTCCTATTTGTTTGTTGGGGAGGGATGCACTTAGCCAACTAGGAGCAAGGCTGGTTACTAAGCAAAAGGATTTTTGATGGTGACCATTGAAAGTGGGCAACCCCCTTTAAAATTAACCTGGAAAACAGAAACCCCCGTTTGGGTCGATCAATGGCTGCTTACTAAAGAAAAACTTGCCCACTTACAAGATTTAATACAGGAGCAACTGACTAAGGGACATATGAAGCCTTCCACAAGTTTGTGGAACACGCCTATTTTTACCATTCCTAAAAAGGACGGTAGATGGCGCTTGTTGCACGATTTAAGAAAAGTCAATGAAGTAATGGAAGATGTGGGAGCTTTGCAACCCGGTCTGCCATCTCCAAACATGATACCTAAAAATTGGGACGTTTAAATAATTGATTTAAGAGATTGTTTTTTCACTATTCCCTTACACCCTGATAAATATGAAAAATTTGCTTTTTCAGTCCCTGCTATAGAGAAAAATGAACCCATGAAAAGGTATCATTGGGTAGTGCTTCCACAAGGCATGAAAAATTCACCAACTATGTGCCAGACTTATGTAGCCTGGGCACTTGCTCCAGTACGAAAAGCGCATCCTGATCTAATCTTTTATCATTACATGGATGATATATTGATAGTGAGAAAAAACTTGAACATTGAAAGTCTGATTCATAATTTAGCAGTGCATTTGAAAAGCAAGGGGTTACAGATTGCTCCAGAGAAAATTAAAAAGAAGCCAGTATCTGGGGTGTCAGGTTGATAAAAGTACCATAACACCCCAAAAGATTGAGATCTGAGCTGAGGTCAGCACGTTAAATGACGTTCAAAAGCTGCTCAGAAATCATTGTGTGGTATTACACAATGTGGTTAGATCATTGTGTGGTGTTACAAATAGGGAATTGGAACCTTTAGTGGCATTGCTAAAGGGAGGAGGTGGTGCAGGAGCACCGAGAATCCTGTCAGAAGCAGCTAAAAAGGCCCTGGAAGTTATTAGTAACAAAATCAAAAATACATATACCCATCGATGGGAGTCACAGTCATTAATCAAACAGAGCATGTGTTTGCTATTATAATGCAGTGGACTAATGACAAGGATCCCTTAAGGTTGTTAGAACGGGTATTCTTGCCAATGCAGCCAAAGCGAACTGTAACTACGCGTTTGGAGGCGATAGCCCAGGTCATTATAAAAGGCCGTAATCTCATAGTAGAAATTGCAGGAACAGAACCTGCATTTATTGTTGTTCCATTAGTAGCAGAGTATTTAGCTTGGGCCTTGAGGAACAGTACTTGGTGCCGTAATTGGCATGGAATGACCCCTTTGGCCAATTTCGGGTCACCTGCCCTGGCTGTGTCCCCTCCTCTCTCGTTCGTAGGAAAAAATTAACTCCCTCCTAGCTGAAACCAGGACATAAGCTTGGGCCTTGAGGAACAGTACTGCCCTGCAAATAGCTTTATTAGACTATGCAGGGGAAGTGAAAGTGCACATAGAATCTTTACAGTAGTACATAACTGTCAAATAGAAGAAAAGCCCTTGTTGTCTGGGCGCCCGGTTCGGGGTATTACAGTATTTACTGATGCGGGAGGTGGAACTCAGAAGGCTGCAATTACATGGCAAGAAAATGGGAAATGGCAGGATCTGATATTAAAAGCAGCCCAAGCCTCAACTCAGCAGTTCGAGTTGCATGCGCTTGTAAAAGTGTTTGACAAGTGGAAAGCCGAACCGGTTAATATAGTATGTGATTCATTATAAGTGGTGGGAATAGTGACCCAAATGGAACGTGCACTATTGAAAGGAATTTCAGATGAAAGATCGTATAGGTTGTTTAAAGAATTATGTCTCCTACTGTCTAAACAACAGCATCAGTATTTTATTGCCCATATTCACAGCCACACTGGACTAAGTTCTAGCAGAAGGAAATCAGAGAGCAGACAGGTTGGTATATACTATATACTCTATACTATATACTCTAGACTCTATAACTTTCGAGTTATAGAGTCGATTTCTGTACGTCAGTAGCACTGGCATGGGCTGCTCCCTCAGTAGACTGCTTTCCACAGGCTCAGAGATCGCATGAATTCTTTCATCAATCTGCCAAGGTACTTCAACGACAATACCACTTGTCGGTTGCTGAGGCTAAATGGATTGTACAGTCATGCCCGGACTATCAGCAATTCACCAGTGACCTTGCCCCTTGCATCAATCCTCGTGGCACAGGCCCACTAGAAGTCTGGCAAATGGACCTTGACAGGCTGGAAAGCTGGGCAGGGAGAAACCGAATGAGGTTCAACAAAAGCAAGTGTAGAATCTTGCACCTGGGAAGGAATAACCTCTGGAATCTGTCAGGGAAGACAGCAGGCCTGCCAGCAGCCTAGCTCTCTTCACCGAAGACATAAGCCCTGACAATATCCTCGTGTTCCCATGAGACAGGAAAAGTTACTCATGCTGAGAGGATCTTAATAATCACATTTTCAAAACACAGTGGCCTTGATGACAGGGGTACAGGCTACCCTAAACCAAGAAGTAGTTATGGGAAGGTACTTGGGAGTAACGGAACATGTTAAGAACCAACCATAATAAGATGGTCAAAACAGCAGGTGTGCGGATGCTTTTAGGCATCAAAGGTAAACTAATGATATTTAGCTATAAGATATGTTTATCAGAACTCGTTATAATTACTAACCAATCAGTGTGGTGTGAACAGTGTGTGTAACCAATTAGCAGGTTTTTAGCTTGCCACGTTTGCAGTAACAAATATATATAATCTGTGTGATTTCACCCAATAAGTGGCTTCACCTAAAATTTATATCGAATTGCGTGTCGCTCATCGCCAGTCACCACAGGAATCAGTACAGGCTAGGGAATGACCTGATGGAGAAGAGCTCTGTGGAGAAGGACCTGAGGGTCCTGGTAGATGACAGGTTGGCCATGAGCCAGCAGTGTGCCTCGGTGGCTAAGAGAGCCAATGGGATCCTGGGGTGCATCAAGAGGAGTGTGGCCAGCAGGTCAAAGGAGGTGATCCTCCCCCTCTACTCTGCCCTGGTCAGGCCCCACCTGGAGTATTGTGTCCAGTTCTGGGCTCCCTGGTATAAAAAAGACAGGGATGTCCTGGACAGAGTTCAGCAGAGGCTACAAAGATGATTAAGGGCCTGGAGCATCTCCCCTATGAGGAAAGGCTGAGTGATCTGGGACTGTTCAGCCTAGAGAAAAGACGACTAAGGGGGGACCTTATTAATGTTTATAAATATCTTGAGTATGGGATACATAGGGAATTGGCCAGCCACTTTTCAGTGGTCTGTGGAGACAGGACAAGGGGCAGTGGCTGCAAGTTAGAGCATAGGAAGTTCCGCACCAACATGCAGAACTTTTTCACAGTGAGGGTGACAGAGCACTGGAATAGGCTGCCCAGAGAGGTTATGGAGTCTCCATCTCTGGAGATATTCAAGACCCGTCTAGATGCCTATCTGTGCAATATGAGCCAGGGAGCCTGCTTTGGCAGGGGGGTTGGACCCGATGATCTCTAGAGGTCCCTTCCAACCCCTATGATTCTATGATTCCCGGGCATTACTTTTAATGGCTATATTACTATTTATCATTATAGGTAATAATAATAATAATAATAATAATAATTATTATTATTATTATTATTATTATTATTGAATTAACCATTAATTAACCCAGAAAAATAATATCTATGATTCTATGACTGGACTGTTAAAGATTACACTGAGAGCAACAGG